>JAOBAT010059698.1:0-25925 GCA_026413305.1 Hydrozoanthus tunicans | reverse complement strand
ATTTGCAGATGTTAGAGCAAAGGCAGCACCTTCTCCTCAAATTATTTTAAGACCCTGAGTGAAGGTCCGACCGGGAAGCGTTTGAAAGCGATGTCAATCATCAGGCTAGCAAAGTTGGCAGAGCGCCAGTCTGCCGGGCTGGAGGCCTGCTCTCAAACCAAATGAGAAGGTTCAGCTTTTGCTGTATGGCGTCCCATTGTTCCTCACCAACCTGTTAAACCTGTTAGGACCTCGAACTGTCCAAAATATCCCCGACTTTACATACACATACTAGCATTTGCAGCATTGTACCGCTATTACTCGACATGACCACCTAAAAGCCTGCACCGTATGAATAAAAAATGTAGTTTTTCTACAACTGTTTGTTTCTGCTGGGCTATCAACAGCTCCTTAACTTTCACTTCCACTCACATAGAATAAACACGAAATAAGACATACCCATCATGCCCTTCGCGAATGGCTAGACCATAAGGTGTATTTCCATCGTTATCCTTGATGTCAAACATGGCTCCTTTCTGGAGAAATACAACAGTAAGTTCACTTTTGTGAGTTTTACTAGTCATACCCTTTCGTTGTACAAGAAGTTAAAGGAAAACTTCCCATGTATAACATTATTGGTCTAAATTCTTAAACTCTGTGTCCGAATTCGACAACTAACACCATGCAAATTAGTTTGATTATTCCTGAGGTTTGAATATCAAGTGCTACCTTGCATGTGTTTACATCAAGTTATGTATGAACACGTAAATAGCTTTATATTAGAAAAACTAACGAAAGGAGAACAAGAGCAAATGAAAACCGTGTTTATGTGTTCTCATATCAAACGACTTTTCGACAACTCAGAGCTGGTGTATCATTTATTTTATTTTTTAAAGCTAACGATGAAAGCCTAAAACAATTTACCTGAATTAGGTTCAGTCCACAAATTGTTGCTCCTCGGAGAGCCAACCTATGAAAAGGAGTTTGTCCAAACTTGTCCTGTTTATTAATCAGCTCTTTAATATCATGTCCCTGCTCCACCATTGCGTCGCACAACAGACTTACAACAGACATAGGATCGGCAATGCTGAAATCCGTGTACCTGAAAAACAATATTATCTCTTTCAGCTCTACTTACTACCAACTAACTTTCTCGATCAAGTATTCACTCCCCTTTGCCTCACCATTCAATTTCCATAATACATGTCGCTCATAATCTCTGACTTTCATCTCATTTTTTTTATTCCCAAAGTCTCAAGATTCCATTTTATTTCCCTTTTACCACTCATCCAGTTTTCGAGTTCTCCCACACATTTTCACGCCCTTTGCCCAACTTCCATTTTGATACCCTTTTGACCATCATATCTATTTTTTACACTTACGCCTCCCCCCCCCCTAAGCTTTATTCCCTCTCGCCTCATCAATTTCATCCCCTTACTCCTATTTTCAATTCCCATTTTTATAACCCTACCACTCATTTCTATTTTTGAAACCCTCACCTAAAATTTTATTACCTTCCCATTTTCACAAAAGCATAATGCAAAGGGATTCTTCCCCGGATGTCGACAGCAGAGCAGTCAGCACCATTCTTGACCAACAGGTCCTCTACTTCTGTCATTGCTTCGTATCCACCGGTTGTAGTATTCACAGCATAGTGTAATGCAGTGCGTTGGTTGCAGTCGCTCGCATTCACGTTTGCACCAGCATTCAGTAGTGCATCGGTGATTTTCAGGGGCGTCGAAACACTGTCTATGTTTAAGAAATATATCGCAACATTAACATTGAGAGTGAAAGGTCTATTTTGAATATATATGTACTATCCTTTTATGGTTTGTTCATAGTTTATAGAGGTAAGCTTACAGGTAAAACAACACAACTATTCATAGTAAGACATCTGAGGCATAGATAAAGTTGTGGTAAATTACTATGTAAAAAAGGTTAGATTTAACCTGGACTAATACTACAACAGATAAGTTGCATGGAAGTCTTTTTCTTAATAGGCCTTATGCATGTTTATGTAAAACACCACCAAGCCTCGCTTTCGAATCATGAAGTGTGAATTCCAAAGTGCCACAAATCAAAAAAATTCCTTCGTGAACACGGTTTAAACGTGCAAAATGCTCACATCTATTTCTTGAATTCAAGGCCTTGGGGTGAAATTGACTAGTTTGACGTCAACATGCATAAGGCCTATTAAACGTAATTTTTTTTTCTTACACTGAAGTTCGAATATTCTATCTCCAGTATTTAAAAGGCCAGGACTGTAGGAACTACGAGAACGAAACTAAGGCTAGACGAACAAATTTTAGAACTCACCAGGAATGTTTGTGACAGCATAGGCCAGGGCACACACGTGGTGCTTTCCGTTGGGAATGTTAGGGTCAGCACCAGCCTTTAACAGCTCCACAAGGATGTCTGGTTTACAAGGTTTCCTATATCGAAAATAAAAATGTCAACGCACTTTTTTTATTGAGTCAAAAACGATTTTTTGATAAGAAGGAAAAAATAAAATAATAGCAATAAACGTAAGGAAAGACAACAAACTACGCAAGACTCGATATTGAAACTCGTTTTAGAACTGGTTTGATTTATGAGACCGTAACCACTTGTCTTCTATCCTTGTCTTATCATATAGAAATGAGTTACTACTTAAAACGATAATAAATTGAGAACCAACAGCAAAGTTTTACGTAACGATCCGAGTAAGAACTAGGCAGGTCACAGCCATGGAACGCAGAAAGATGCTTAATGCGGTATTATTAAACCGTTATTCTGATTGGCTAAACTTAAAAAAACAGACCGTATTTTCATGGATACGCCAATGTATTTCTTTCTAGTTTACTCATTCAAGCCATTTCAGTTGGAACACTTCTATTCTTAATTTAAGAGAAGTTCTGTGTGGGGAACATTTTAATGAAAAAAGTGAAAAGGTTTTCATTGATTTTGACTTGGCGTTCTATGATTGGCTAAACTATTATAGCACACAATAAACATTGCTCTTAAATAAACTTCACTGTTTTTTACTTTAAAACTATGCAGTACACTGGTTGATGTAATCTCAGTGTGAAAAATCAAACATTCTGGAGTGGGAAGGGCGAAACGCCACAGAACAATAGATTGTCTAGCTCTTACACGGACCATTACTTAATGTTCTTATAGTTTAAAGAATGTTCTGGGGATTAATACCGTTCAATTTTCAAAACAATCTAATTTCTAAGCTCCATATTGATTTCCCTTTCTTTTTATATTCGAACAAATTTCCTCTACTTCATTCTATAATTCCACCTTTAACCCCACAGAGTCATAATATATTAGTCGAAATCTACAGGCTTTCAAGCACACCCAGGTGAAAAAGTAGGAGAAAAGTAGGATCAAAATTCTTTTAAAAGTAGGACAAAAGAAGGATTTCGAGGGGAAAAGTAGGAGAAAAGTAGGACAACTGAGGGCTCAGAAGAAGGACTAAGAATGCAGCCTTTGGTACAGATCTTTGAAAAAGTACTGATGAACTGCTTCTAGTCTGCCTGTGACTCGTTTCACTGCTGTTATGAGTGTGAGCCATCTGGACTGGACATGCCAGATGAACATTTGTTCGTCAAGAAATATTTAACCCTGCTTTAACCCTGAACACCAACAAGGCTTGCTCCTTATTCCTGCATGATACAATCTTGCACAATTTGTTGAAATTGTGGCATATAAAAAGTAGAAAAAAGTAGGAAATAGTAGGAATTTCAAGACAAAAGTAGGAATAGTAGGAGAAGGGTTAAAAAAGTAGGAAATAGTAGGAAAAGTAGGATCACTTGAAAGCCTGAATCTAATACACTAAGAGTAATTTTAGCTCAAATTACCCTTCAGCCTCTTGTGTTACAATTCTGTGTTACTGCGATATTTCAATGTTTTCTTTGGCATCAGATTACTAAGAGAACTATTGCATTGAAAGCTTAACTTAGACTTTCGTAGATATGTGTGTAGTACCAAACTGCTGACTTATTTTTTGGTAAAATATATTGACAACTTATCACAACGGACAGTCTCTCATGTAATTAGGCCCAGGCCCTGTCAAAATTTTACTTTACGATCCAGGTCCTATCACCTGTACTTATCAATTTAATAAAGGTACTTACATAGCTGCAAGAACTATGGGTGGGGAGAGAACATCGTCTTCGTTTTGTGATAACAGGTTGACATTGGCACCAGCCAAAATCTGCGAATCAGACGTAAATTTATTTATTAAATTTAAACACAGCAAGTCTTGGGGCTTACTACTAACTAAGACGGCATTAAAGATTAAGACGAGAAACTAGCGATACTCGGCCGAACACACGTGTAAACAGTAACAGTAAATATATGAGGCAAACCTAAAGAAAGAATTTTAGTCTTAGTGGCTACGAGTTGTCAAGGTTCAACTGTACTTCGAATTATCAAGGTTTTGAGTTGTAAGGGGGAAAAGAAGTAAGTATGAGGCAAACACAAGATGAAAACTAGTTTTGCTTTGAGTTTTCCGGGGAGTTCCAAATATAAATTGAAATACGAAGAAATATAAAATTGTGTTATCGAGTTATCGGAGTTCAACTGTAGTTCTTACCCCGCAACACAAGTTCGGGCCAGTGTATAAAAACGTGGTGTTCCGATGGGGAAAACAACTCAGGTTTTCAACTCAAGGACCAAAAAGTCGTAGTAATGCTCCCGCCACTGGCAAACAGTATATCACATCGGGCTAGCGCACTTTAAATACTGTGCTCTTTTACTTAAAAGGTTTTAACTTGCCGGACTGGGTCAAGTGACCTGAAACAAACATCTTGGCATGGTTGTTTAAAGATATCACCTTTTTTTAAACTTTTTGGAATTTATAACAATTAACTTTATGGGTTTTATTTTTCACTTAGCAGTCAGTTTAAGGATACAGTAGACTTGATTAAAGGGAATTTGGATTCTAGATAGCCAAACTTTCCTTTGCTCCCCCAACATTTGTTAGGCCTATATAAATTTGCTCAAGGTCAAAGAGCATATGACATAAAAATACTCTGTGGGTGGGGGAGGAGGCTTCTTTAAAGTGCATATGAAGTGAAAATCTTTTTTACTTTAGTGTCAGAATAGACTGTGCTAAATTAATGAGCAGAAGCGGTGAAGAATCTTTGTTGAAATCTTTTATGTATCTTGAAACACTTAAAGTTTTCAACTGATGACGCCATGAGTGGTTCCGATAAATTTTGCATTTTCTAAAAACCTGGCAGCAAAATTACATAAAAGATTAAAACAAAGATTCTTCAGTGTACAAGTTTTGCAACTTTGTTGAAAAACTTGTACACTGATCATTTGATAATATATAGCATTGGCTATTGGGCATATTGAGCTAGCAGATGCAAGACGTGTGTCCAGCGGGGAATAGACAAGAACTTATCCTGTAACTCAACTCCCCTTGTGAGTCTCTGTAGCTCAGTGGGTAGAGCATCTGACCGGTAATCAGAGGGTTGCGGGTTCGATTCCCGTCAGTGACTCAGAAAACTTTTTCTGATCACTCAAACTTGAGAGGCGATTTCCTTCATTCTATATAAAGATTCTTCACTGCTGTTGCTTATTTAGCAAAGTCTATTCACTGAAGCAATAAAATTTTTCATTTCATATGCACTTTAATAGTTCTATAAAAACAAAATAATTATCCAACAATCTTACCAGATTTTTCACTGCCTCCAGGTTGTCCCATTTGACGGCAATATGAAGCGGAGATCGGCCATGGAGATCTCGCAAGTTGACAAGCTTGTCACCTTTTAGACGGCTGAGCAAAATCTGGAGACACGACTCTGACCCTTCGTCGACGTCTTCTTTTTCACATCTGAAGCACAGGAAGTGCAGACACGAAAACTTACCTAAATACGGAAAAACAAACTGCAATTACAGCTGAACCCCAGAAACTCGAATCGCTAAGGGAATTGAAAATATAGTTGAACCCTGATAACTCGAATACTCTATAACTCGATTTCCCTGCAAACTCAAAGTAAAACTAATTTCATCTTGGGTTGCCTCATACCCTTACTGTAATTCTTCCCCCGTAACTCGAAACCTCGATAAATCGAAGTTATTTCAATATCTCTTGGCGATTCGAGTTACAGGGGTTCGATTGTACTAACAAGGATTCGAGTTATGAGGGTAGGAATTAAGTAAACTTATGAAGCAAATCAAAGGAGAAAACCAGTCTTGCTTCAAGTTAGCGAAGAATTCGTTATATAGGGATTAATTATAAATTATATTATTCGATCCCATCATCTAAGCTAGCTTTCACGTGTAATGACAATAGCGGCAAGTGAGGTTACCCTTTAAAGAGTTAGGTAGGTCCCTTGGGTAGGGACTCCAAGAGTAGGCCCTGGCCATATAGGCAGAAAAGATTAATCATTTTGTTTGGTTACAGAAAATGTAAAATGCATCGTAGGTGCTAAGATCTTGCCCTTAATTTAACCACGTTACTCATCTAGGTGACAGAACTGTTTTTTTGTACAAAGGAGTCATTTTGATTAAAAAACACCTACACAAAGACATACGGGTTCGAGATTAACGAAGAAATCCCCTCTGTGCCCAGGTTATAGGAGTAACCCCAATTCTCAGTATAAAGGTAGATAGAGTGAGCCACTAATCCCACCCGAATATGGATTAATAGACTAACCAACCATTCCCAGCCATGTGTAAAGGTTAATGGAGGAACCTGATTTCTCTGTATAAATTTAAAAGAAGTATTCCCCAACCCTGTATCAAGGTTATTGGAGTAGCCACTCCCTGTCTAAAGGTTAATGATGTTAAGTCATCCACGGAGTCTACATAGATAAAAAAAACAATTCCTATGTTATATCATTCTCTTCATAAAAGTTTTATTCGATTAAGTCAGATCTAAAAAAATGCAAACTAAATTTTTTCCTAAAGTTGCTCTTTGGGTAGAGCTTTACCTCTTCGAAACAACAAACGAATGAATGAAAACGCTTAAAGCCCACCTGTGACACCATAATCGTCCTGTTGCTCCGAACTTTGTTCACCACCTGATGGTAAATGAAGATTAAGATCAGTGAAGAACGAACAGTGCTACAAACTTAGAACTAAAGGCAAGAGAAACTTGGTAGAACCAAAATTTAACCCTCTTTCTGGTCCAAGTTTGTTCAACCCTAGAAGGCGGGCGGTTACCAGGTTTTTTACGTTTTATCAAAGCACAGTTAATATATATTACTGGTAACGACAGGCGGCAAACCTCATAAAGGGAAATACAAAGAATGTAAAAGATGCTTTGTTTTATGTTGAACGAACAGTGAGCTTGAACATTCTTTGTTTCGTATGCTATGGCAACTTGTTGACCTGCATTTCAAAACCTGCAGGGTGCAGGGCCAAGACAAGAAAACGCAGAAAAGGCGAACAAAGACATACAACAATGGTTTCCTAACCAGCCTGTATATATTAACTATGATCAAAGCGAACGAAAATCCTTTGTTTAATGAAAGAAACGCGTTTCTAAAAAAGAAGTACGCTTGGAGCAGTACATTTCTCTTGAGTTTTTCTTTTCCACCAACAATCTTGACTTCGCTATATAGAAATGAATTTTGAATTAACCTCGACAGGAAAGAAGAAAGAAGTACCTCATATATCCGAGTAATCGTGTCCGTTACCTAAAGAATACTACAATTGTTTTACTGGTTTTCTTGCATTTTCGTGGTTCGTTTCTTGTTCAGTAATTTGACTTCAAGGTTTACATTAGATATCTCTACGTTACGACCTCCTGTGGCGATTTACTTAGCCGACTTTAAGAACAAATGCTAGTAACTCTCTTAAGTCGAAGTGTCAAGATGGTGAGCCGAGTTCAGTTGTGTAATGTCGGAACTAAAAACTGCTGCACTGTGTTTCAAAACTCCTCAAGTTTGTCAACAATGTAATCTTTTATGCATGGTGCAACGGTTGAACCACTTTCCTGCAGTGTTTTAAAGCGTAGTTATACATTAATTTTACTTAGGAGACCATCTGATCTGATGATCTTGGATAAAAATTACAATCTAAATAAAGCTAAATCCTCTCTCGAGGCCATTAGGCCGCCATTATCTCCGGCAGCAGTTGTAATTCTGGGCAGGACGCTAGTCCATCGCAGGTTAGCTCCCAGCAGAAGCTGGTACTTATTTGTACAGCTGAGCCGCACGTATGTTCACTGAGTGCCAAGCACTACTACCTACATTTGTCAATTTTGTTTAGTGAACTCGTTCTTCTTCTTATTACTTCTAGGATTGGTTTTATAGTTATCATTATCTTTTCTGCTAGTACTCCTGTTTTTTTTTGTTTTGTACCGATTTACGGGGCCTCTCGTCACTATGTCATCGGTTTGAATGAGTGAATGAGTGAGTTGTAACCATTCCAACTGAAGCAGGTGTTCCTAGCAGTTATTCAAACATGTGATCGTCGTCAAGGAGATCTCGCTGGCTAAGAGAACGAAGGCTCGGGTTACGAATTGGATCGGATTATTTCGGATTACGCAACACTAAATGAAACTTAAAAAAGGAAAACCTTTCTGTTTCTTATGCTTACACTGTATATTTAACTTTTTCTTCTGAAACCATAGTTCACTATGCTAAAACCAATACTAAAGTCGCTACTTTTAAAAAAAATTACATTTTCATTCTCTCAACTTAAATTGCCGTTGTTATGCATTCTGCCTTGAGTCACATGCAGTCTTTGACTGCCTAGTTTTTAGGTAGTCAGCATCCATTTAGAAATTAATGTGACTTCCTTAAATTTATACATTGTGCAACTCCGGGTGAATAAAGAACTTGTTGTTGTTTTTGTTTTTGTTGTTAAAAGCTAGATAAAGTGTCTTTTCCAAGGACCAACACAGTGGTCTCACAGGGGATCAAACTCAGGACCCAAGAATTATTACTCCAATTAAAACACACTAACCACTCAGACACTGCACCGCCGACAATTATAAACTGCTCTTAAATTTCAAACATTACAACCCTTTGAAAAAAAACATTTAAAAAAACCTTTCTTCTTCTTTTCAGATCCCAGTTCATCATCCTCATCTCTTGACTCTTCATCGTCAAAATCCATTTCTTCTTCTTCCTCATCTTCTTCTTCCATCTCTTCTTCGCTCTCTTCATCTTCATCGTCTGCTGGATCTTTTTCCAGTTCGGGAGCTTCTTTTTTGGGGTCTTTTTTCCTAAACGTAAGTCCAAATGTCTCCACGGATCTGATGACCCCCTGAATAAAACACAAAACACGAATTGTATAAAAAGTAATTTCTTGTAAACTTATATTCTCTTCAGTTTCTGAACTGCTACAGAGAATACATAAGTAGAGCAAATGCATAACACATTTTTTGATCGCTTCTTTTGGGAAGATAGGTGAGGTACGACTCCAAACAGAAACTTTTCAAAGCATTTTTTTTGCACACTTCATACTGTTGGTTTAAGCGGTTCATAAACGAAAAAAAACTAATAACGATTTTTCCCAAAAGAAACTTAAGAAAATAATACAGCTAAAAACAAAAAAAAACGAAAAAAGATTTCAACTCGACAGAAAAAGCTGAGCAACAACATATCAAATCAATCATTCTCAACTCTTACGTGATTTCACAGGCCACTGTTCACAAAAATCATTATTCATATTTTCTTCGAGTTAATTAAGTTTATTTTTTCGTTTCATTGCAAGGTGTAACCAAGAAGCTAGCTTTGTCGTTCTGAAAAAAATATTGAAAAGCTAATCTAAATAAATCCAGGCATTCTTACAGCCCTGAGGAACATTTTGGGGAAAACATGCGGATTCTCAAGTTAAAAATTCTAGAAAATATAAGGGATAAAACGGCTGGCAAATAGGGTGTTTAGGTCAAGATCAAAAGGATCTTATGTTATAGTTCATTTTTTCCATGGTTTAAACTTTATTTTCCTTTGTTTCAAATCCACTGTCATACGTTATTATGTCCCAAAAACAAAGGAAAAAATAGTCTAAACTAAGGATAAAATTGATCCACAACTTAAATACACAGGTATTGGGTGTATAACAAGTGATCTTCAAAGGTGAAGATTGATGGAATCTAGACCTGGCGCCTTCAGATGCAATCTGTTTTAATGTTGTGCACATCGTTGGCATCGGGTTTCGTTCACGGTGATAAAAAGACAAAGAGTTGAGGATTTTTTGGAGAAGCAGCCCAAAATAGGAGGAAAATTTAAAAATTTCAGTTGATTGAAAAAAAATGAAACTCTAAAAATTATAGGCCCATAAGAATACCTGATACCAAGGTTACTAGTGAAGTGTAGTGCAGTGTAGTCTGATCTATCAAACCATTCACCCTCAGATCAATAATGTCAGAAAACCGGGTCTTTTTTACTAAAATATTATTACGTTTCTTGTCAAACTGCGTTACAGTATGTAAAAACCCGGGTGTAAGAACCAAAGGATTTAAGGAACGGATGGTAGAAATTTGCCATTTAAAATATAAGAAACTGTCTTGCCACGCAAATGTAAGCAGGTTCTTGAATGTGGGGTTGCATTACATTTTCATGCAGAAAGCAAAATTCCTATTACCCCCAAACAAGCACGTGTATATGTTAACACAAAGTGAAACTACAAAAGAAATACAAAAATCTTCTCTCTGAAAGGACAATCTCATTATAGAAGTTTTGTTGGTATTAACTGTAACACCAATATTGCACACTTTCTGTGTACGTGAACAACGTTATCAAACAAACTCGTCTTAACAAAGTTAATCTTAGAAACAAAATTACTAACCTCTTTTGAGTTTCTGTTCTTTCCAACAAGTGCATTAGCATCCGCCCCACACTGATCTACCAAGATCTATAAAATTAATGGTAAAAACGATTACAGTTGAAATCCGATAACTCAAACCCTCGGTAATTCGAATTCCCAGATAACTTGAAGCAAAACTGATTTTCCCCATGGATTTGCCTCTGCATTAACTATTATTTTAATCCCTATAACTCGAATCTCAATTTCCATGGAAGATCGAGTTATCGGGGTTCAACTGTAATAACATTTCATGCATAAACACAAAGGTATTATTATACATAAACACAAACACACACACACATACGTAAATAATTGGCTACCGAGTATATAAACAAACAAAAAATTTCGAGAACTTAAGGTTTTACCTTAATAAAGTTCTTGGCATTTCTTGCTCTGTCCTGATGACAAAAAGGGCAGTTTAGCGTAAATGACAAGCTACATTATTATTAAAATATAATTTACAAGGGCTGTTATTAGGTTCATTTTTATTACGAATCTTTTTACTCGTGGCGCCATAGGCAAACAAGTCGAGGACTTGGCTTGGTTTCCATGTTACGCTGGATCAACTTTACAGATGCGCAATTAAAATAAAAATACTCTACTAGCCGATCACTGATCCTAATTAAAGGATGTAAAGATTGCCTTTTTCAGCATACATTTTTGGATGCAAGTTTAATAAAGCATTCAGTAACTTGGATTATTTCATTATTTGCATTGCTTACCAAATACATGACATCATCTGACCGGTAAACAAACCCATTCCCAGCCTTATTCCGGCCAGTGACCGTTTTAAGACTGTGAACACCCTGGGGTGAAAAAGCATCCTTAAAGTCCCTATCAAGCTTATTTTTTACTTTTTAGATTAAAACTGTTGTCGTCTATGAACTCAAAATTCGAACAACCAAAGAAAATTTCCACGTTTAAGTATGCTTTTTAATCAAAGAAAGATTGAAATAGAAGCTTTGACCGAGCAGGCCGGAGCCCCTTGTGTTATTACATGTCATGTTGACTTACAACGCCTGTTTAAGGTGATACAATTGTTGGGGGAGGGACATAATTTTAACACGTAAAGAATTTGATAGAGACAAATTTCAGCCAAATTTTTTGTCTTACTCAAATCGAGACAGCATTAGCCACCCCGAAGTTACATCTAAGTTACACACCGTTTTCAGCGAATGACATTCTGAACCGTAAGTCTCACAAGCCTGGAGAAACGGAGTGAAACCGTTGTTGTCTACTGCATTAACCAGTGTCTTCATTTCTTTGTTATCAGCCTGAAAAAAAAAGAAAGTAAAAAAACTAGAAAAAGAACACTCGATCATAACTGCTTAAGTGATCTAAAACATAAACAAGAAACATTGAAAATGTGCGCAACTTATTTTCCTTGGCAAATTCAATATATTTCTAAGACGAGTTGTGTTCTTGAGATGAAATGAGGAAAGCAGTATAGCTAAGAAAGTATGTGAAGGACTTTATAAGCGGTTCATTGCTTAAACATTTGCAGGGGGTTTAGTGACCCCCCCCCCTCCCCCCCTCTCCACAATTCATATGCATGTCGCGTTTAAAATTCCTGGAAAAGTTGGCTAAATGTGGCATTAGTAGTAAGTTGTAAGTAAAATACACATAAATGCCTCTCAGAAAGAGTTACTTTCTAAACAACGCCACCCTTCAAACAATTTCGGGAAGCACGTTCCAGAAATCTCCTAGAATACTTGCGCCTTAATTGCTCCATTAGAACCAACTTTTCGTTGCCCGTAAATTTCTTAAACTGAACACTCTGATATACAGATTGAAAGAAGGCCGAAGTTCATCTAAGAGATGACGAAACGTTTAACGAGCAATGTACAAGCGAAGTACTTGGTACAACGGTAAGATATCTGCCTCTTAACCCATGGTCCCCAGCATTTCGACCCCAAGCGAGGTCGAGGATTGAATTTTTGAGTAACTTTCTTTCCAGCTAAAGTCCAAAGGTTCTGTTTTCTCCTTTCCCAGCGCTAAAGCGGCTTACCTTTGATGTAACTGAGAGAAGATGATCAACGGTACCAATAACTGAACACTTGCTAGCAAGCAGATGAAAGAAGTTTCTGCCCGTGTTTTCTACACCAATTGTAGCGTCTGCCCCGTGAGCAAGTAACAAAGAAACTTGCTCCAGGTTGCACTGTGGATAAAAAAGGTACAATACTAGATGTCACAGGTAGGCCTCCTTACATATCTAATCATTTCCCCCTAAAACTGCGGAGAACGTTTTGTAACATATTCTTTTTAAAAGGCACTGGGAAGAAGTTTCGTCCTGCGCCCAATTCGTCCTATCGCACGCCCATCGAACCTCTAATTCGATGACTATTCTTACAAGGGGCAGGAGGAAAAAGGATCATCAGACCCACACCCACTCCCCAAAACATCTGATCCCGTGGATGTTCTTTCGAGGGGAAGGGGGAAAGAGGGTTAACCAGGCCCCTAACCAAATATCTGATCCCATGAATATTCTTTTGGGGGTAAGGGTAAGAGGGTTAATCGAGCCCAAAATCGAATTTCATATCCATTGAATTTTCTTTTGAGGGGAAGGGGGAAGAAGGTTATTCAGGCCGCCGAACAAATGTCTGATCCCATAATTTTTCTCTCTGCATTTTTTGTTGGAAGTAGATTTTATTGATTTTATTTCACCATCGTACATATTCTTATATATAGATATAAGGGATAAAGTTATTAAGATATTCATATATTTTAGCATAAAGTTAAACACATTCTAGATTTTAATGTCTAGGTTTTAGCTCGCCATCAATTTTCTGGACCCATGGATATTCTTTCGAGGGGTAAGGAAAAGAGGGTTAATCAGGACCCCAACCAAACATCTGATCCCATGGACATTCTTTTCCCTTGTAAAGGTTTAAAAATAATGCTTTTGTTTCAGTATATTTGTATTGCTATTATTACCTCCGAAAGCGCCAACATAAGAGGTGTAAGGCCGTTGGTTGTTTGGCGGTTTATTTCACTATCTCCTTTGACAAGAAGCTTCATAGTTTCAGAGTTGGCTCTCTTTACTTGCGCTTTAAAATAATCGCCCGCTTTCTGTCGCCGCTCATATTTTGAACCTTCAAGAGTTGGCTGGTAAGACAAATTTTATGTAGCGTTTCATTATTCAGTTTCATAGAATAGAAACCACTTCTTTATTTAATGACAGCTTTTAAAGTATGTATTTTTATCTGAATCTGTAAACAAGATTATCGCTAGCTTGTATACACTTCAAACAGGTAAATTAATACACGGTGAGGTTTGATATGATCTGCGCATGATCTTGTGGTAAATGGCTGATGATAAACTCACAGAGTTTCTTAGTTTAATAAAAACAAAATTTACATCTTCCTTTTTCTTATAAAAAAAAAAAGATGAGCTAAACTCCCAACCCGAAGACGTATTCTCAAACAATCTGTATAGCATTTTGTTTGATGAAAAATGAAGGAAAGCAACTCAATTGATGAAGAAAAACTTTAAATTTTATAAATGAATAGTCTTCGTTAGTCAGTAAATGAAGAAAAACTTTAGATTTGATATTTAGATAGTCTTCTTTAGTCAACTGATAAAATTTTATGGTTGGATAGTCTTTGCAACGTATAGTCTTGAGTAACAAACAACAAAATCCGATTTACCGCTTCGTCGTCTGGATACATCTCTCGTAGATCGAGCTCTCCAGCTTGTCTCTCTGCCATGTAGTGAAGAATCTGTTTACCTTGAGTATCGGCGCCTGCCGACACTTTGGCACCGTTTTCAAGTAAGAGCTTCATCAGGGGAAAATTGTTCTGAAGAACCAAGATAGATAAAAGGTTAATACTGACCTGATTGAAAAAGATAATCACGTGTGTAATTTAACCATATTCCCTTGAGCGCTTTATTCGAATCAAATGACAGGTGTTGATACTTCAATTGAATATTGAGTTTTACAAAGTTATGTCCTTCTCTGACATCCTTTATAGTTTTAGGTTCGCAATTCAGTGTGAACGACCAGCCTCTTAAGCAGCGCCAACAGCGCTAACAATTCGTACAAAATTAATTTTCGAGATGATAATAGAGAGCTTAAGCAACAGACGTCGGTGTGGCACGAACGTCAACAGGAAGTGAAAAGGACAACTTCTTGCAAAGTGCGCATGTCATCACGTTTTCGTGGTGAAGTCAGAGACGCAAGAACGCGAGTTAAAGTGTTGCTTGACGGTACGACCGTGCGACCGTAAAAGACGAGTTTCTCGCTCTTTCTTTTAATTGTCAGCTTAAGAGAACTTATATTTAGTTTTTCTTTGTAAAGAGGGATTTCAAAACTGACTAAAAACTTGATAAATCGTGTTCCCCGCGAATTCAATGTAAGTTCATTTACGAAATTGCTATTCAATAAATATCACCAAAAAGTCATTACCATTGTGAATGATGTTTCGTTTGCTGGATCAGAAAGTTAGAACGAGTGAAATTCCTCATTTAAATCAAATTTCAACAGCGTTTGGAAGTCTCGTGCCTTGTTACTTGTTTTCGTAAAGCTTGACTTGTATACACGGCTTCTCAATAGAAGGCAGCGAGTAATTTTAATAATTTGTTTTAAATTTTGTTTTAATACTGGTCTTGGTCTTATTTTCGTTACTGAATTTTAGTCACTCTGTTGGAAAATGTGATGAAAAGCGTTTTAAAGCTTACAAAGACAATCAAATCGAGAAATGGACTTCCGTGTTTAACTCGAAGACATGCTTGAACATAAACTCGAGTGCGTAGTTATTTTATTTGGGTTCAAACCTTCATTTAGAACTATATTGCTATTATTCAGTGGATTGATTATTAATTAGTAGCATAGTTTTATCTTAAATTGTGGGCGATTTTTTGACACTTTAAAACAAGAGAAGAGCCAAGGGGGAGTGCAAAACAACTATTTCAAAACTAAAAATACTTTCTGCATCATGTCACATTTCAACAAGAAGTGAACAACCAACTGTGATTTCCATGATTTCTACGTCAAAGCGATCGTAAATATCATAGGAAAAATCCGGGTTTTTGGAAGTGTTTTTATCGAGTAGAAGTAACGGTTCTTCGTCCGTAAGCAGGCTCTGGCTATAACTTAATAAGGCCATATCTGATGAAATGTCGAGGAAGTCCGTGCCACAAAAACTTGATTGCTTAACCTTCTTTTTGGGCGCCGAGAACGACGTTCTCGATCCTGTCCTACCCGGCGTTTCCGCCGTTCGTGTCGTCAAGAACGTCTAATGCTTAAGCTTTCTAACATCCTAGAGAAACGGCTCTTTTTCCATTTATAGATATCTGCAAGCAGATCATGATGTCAGTCGTACATCACTCAAGCTTGCAGAAGTGTTACCGTCTTGAAGAAGTTCCATGGAATGATGGATTTTTTTATAAACGTAATGCTTCTTGTTAAAAAGAACAATCCGAAGCTTAATATCCAGTCAGGTTCAACACGCTGTGAAGTTTTCCTTTGTTGAGAACAGCTCTTTGAGACGAGTTGCTTAAGAGCAATAGACTAAAGTAAAAACCCGCTTGTAAGAACCTACATTTATCAAGGTTTCATAAAACAGGTTCTTATGTTTTGGCATAGCTACTAACATTTCAGGCTAAGTAGGTTCTCACTTAGGTTCTTAATTTCTATGGAGGAGACATGGTTGTTGATTACGATAAAAAGGTAAACAATATTTTTTGATATTAAAGTCAAGGAGGGGCCTCGGAAAAAAATCCGAGCCCCAGATGGGATTTGAACCCACGACCCTCCGTACTCTAGACGGATGCTCTAACCACTGAGCTACTGGAGACTCTATGGTGAGCAAGGATCGATTTTTGGGTTCAGACTGGAACCGCATCGCGCGTTCAACCGCGACAGTTATTGACCGTGTAACCGCGCGATGCGGTTCCAGTCTGAAGTGGTGACCACCTTTCTTATTAAGAGTTTACCGTGGGACAACTGATTGACCCAAAACATTCAACGTCATATTTCGAGTAACTCAACAGATGTCTTACCTGCAAGAGTGCCATCATTAGAGGTGTCATCCCATCTTTATTAATCGTGTTTGGGTCAGCTCCGTTATTAAGTAAAACACTCATGATCTTGTTACAGACTTCCGCCATTCCTTTTTTTAATGCAGGAGGAGTTCTGCATTGAAATTGATCATCCTAAAAAACAACTGTAAAACTTGGTTCTGTGGTCTAGTTCTGTGTTGTAATCTCAAAATGAAGCGAAAACTGGCTACCACACACCCGCGCAACGTCTTTAAAAGCTCTCTAAGAAACAGTAGTATTAGGGGAAACTGGTTTGTTAAGGAAGCATAATTTGCAGCAAGGAGAAAACAGGTAAAAAAGTAAAAAGGAAACAGGTAAAAATTAGCATCAAGAAATACATCATAGCATTACTTAACTTCTTCGTTCGGTGAACCGTTGTTTCAACAAATGGTTTCTAATGTACACCTTTTCTAATTGTTTTCAACTTACCCAGTAGTTGTGAGGGCTATAGATTGATCTGGAAGAAAGGTAGTGCAACTGCAAAAAAAATTGTTTTCTTTTAGTAACTCTTTTAGTATCGACCTTACTAGGATGTTATTTATTAGCTAAGTCTTCTCTCCAAGTGCTCGTTTCTAATATCAACATCAGGAGCTTTGGGCGTGTATTAACCACGCAACACATTCTTGGTAAAATAACAATTTTAACAGGTGCTTTTAAAAATTTGTCCCTTTTCTTCTTTTTATTGAATATAATACAATAAAATATTCAATTGTCAAGTAATTTGAAGGCACGGGCCTGCAGGCCTAGAAGCTGGCTACGCCACTGATAAATAACTGCCTGTTGTTCTTAAGATCTCTTGTTGGACCATGCTGTGTTCTTTTGTTTGAATATTTCGTTTGCAACTGATTAAGTAAAATGTGGCTACCAATTTAGGCCTTTTCACTCCTACTGTTGAAATAGCAAGTTGGTTCTTTAGGTTGGCCAAGGCTTAGCCACCTCGCCAGGGAAGTGGCCAACGATGACACCAAATGAAATATAATGCAGCTAATTCCCCTGAACTGCTGCCATTGTGTCACAAATTTGTTGTAGAGTTGCCTGCAGAGAAGGCAAAAATATCATTGCCGTGTAAAACATTAAAAAACTGAAAAGTCATTTTTGCTTTAACACTACAAGCAAAATAAAACACATACGGGTGTCCAGCCTTTCATGTCAGCTCGACTCACATCTGCACCTTTCTTCTCTACAAGGAAAACGATTTTCTCCACAAGGTCACCTT
This sequence comes from Hydrozoanthus tunicans, assembly GCA_026413305.1. Lineage (NCBI taxonomy): Eukaryota > Metazoa > Cnidaria > Anthozoa > Zoantharia > Hydrozoanthidae > Hydrozoanthus > Hydrozoanthus tunicans. The sequence continues at coordinate 7,930 of JAOBAT010059698.1, read as the reverse complement.
CAAGTGGAGAGCTGCTGATAGCTTGGGCGAGTAGAGTACGACCGATGTCGTCTGTGTAGTTCACGTCAACGCTTTCAAGGCTTAGCAAATACTCTGCGCATGGAAAGTTGCTTTTCATCATTGCAATTCCAAGAGGAGTTACCTACGAGTTAACAAAATCAAAGGGTATTCTATACATGCACATGAAAATTTGCTTCTCATCATTGCAATTCCAAGGGGAGTTGCCTACGAGTTAACCAAATCAAAGGTATTCTCTAGATGCACATGGATAATTGCCTAAATTGGTCTATTCCAACTATTCCGGATAAAAAATACAATTTTGAAATTTCTTCCAGATTGTCAGGGCTTCGAAATAAATATTTAAAATTTTTAAATTCAAAAGAGTTTTATCACCGACAAATGTTTCATTCGTAACTTGACAGGATAGACAGCCACACGAACTGGACAACGCTTTTATTCCATGATAAGCCAAAACGAAGGTACCCTGAGCCTGCAATCCGAAACCATTCTAAATATTAAAGTGCCTACAGCACTAAAAATTATTTTTGTTACCACTAAAAGTGTTTGAAAACTAAGGACGTTTAAGAAAATAATTTTTGAAGCCGGTCGTATTCTCGATATTTTATACACGTTTGAAGTTCAAGTTTTGTTGGTTCACGACCGCGTTTTAAGGGGACTGGGTTACGATGCCATTCCCGGACATCTCTGGATCAAAACACAGCAAGATGGACACGAATGAATCAGAGATTCTTGATTCAGAAGTGTATTCCAATTTCTCATACAGTTCTCAGTTCTTTTGTACCTTTGTGCTTAGAAAGATCTCTTTTGCATAATGTTTTACGTCGGAATGACGTCACAACCCAGTCCCCCCCAAAACACGGTCGTGAACCAAGATGTCTGAAAATTTTGCAAGTTCGAGCCACTGTAGCAAAAAACAATTTGACCAAATTTCGAAGTTTTTTTTTGCAGAAGTACTTTAAATTGTATGCGAAATGATTTGATCCCAAAAAATTCGTTAGCATGCACTTTAAGCCTCCAAGAGACCAAACAAGAATCATGGAAAGTATTTGTTTATCTATTGATAAGTACCTTCCACGTATTGGCAGCATTAGGATCGCCAGCAGCTTGCATCACCAGCTGGAGGCAATGTAACCACCCAAATGCAGCTGCGTAATGGGCTGGGGTGTTCCCGGATGTGTCAGTGGCGTTTGCATCCACCCCGATTCTCAAGAGATAAGCGGCAACTGGTGAGTGACCATTCTTGACTGCGTACATGAGTGCTGTCTTTTTCCATTTGCCTTTAGCAAAAAGTATTCGTGCATGATTCATACAGTTATGTAAGGGAACAACTTCAGGGGCCTATTAAGGATCGCCGCCAGGGACCAGTCACGCGTTCCAAGGACCTAATCACGTGTTTCAAGGAACTAGTCACGCGTTTCAAGGAACTAGTGAAGTTGCTGAATACAAGATGACAATATCTTGAATGAGTTCTCTCCTTTTAAGAAAGGAATCCAGTAACTAATATTCCACGACATGCAAGACCTTGTTTCTCTCACACTTAATTAGGAGAAGTTTAAAATTCTGGGAAAATTTTCGATTTAATTTGAGTCCCCTTCTTTTCGAGATGTTCTTCAAAACGTGTTTGCAATGCAACATTCTCCTAGAGCTACAGTTGCCCCTGCTTAACAAAAAAGCTTCAAAGGTTCCCCCTTTTTAAAATTCATTGATCTAAAAACTCACCTCTTTTGTCTGCAGATGCTCCTAGCTCAACAAGAGCCTTAACAACACCAAGATGACCTTTCTTTGCTGCTAACATCAGCGGAGAAACGTTTCCAAAACTTGCTCCGGTCAAAGCATCGACATTCATTCCACATTTTGCAAGCAAACGAACAGTACTCTGCAAGGAGATGAGTAGAGTTGTTGACATGAATGTTGCAAAACCACAATAAGTAATTTCAGGTTTTTTGTCTATATTTTTCCCACCAAGGTCATTCTTTATGACAATTTAACAAGAAATATCTTTCAATTGATTTTATTAAATCATGTCTTCTTCCTGGGTCTATGCTATTTATGTAAACGTACTTTCCAGGAATTTAAACGTTCTCAAAACTAAATGTATTGCCTTATAGGATAAGTAAAAATATAGGCTTTGAAGCTGCTCTTGTAAATCATAAAGCTAGACAAACTTCTGTGAAACAATCACAAGTTAACTAGTGACTTGGCTCTGTAGCTCAGTCAGCTCAATTATTCTCCTTCAAACTTTATTTCCAAGTTTCAAACTACCATTTGTAAATAAAGTAGTAACAACGAACTATTGGAAACATCGAGCGAGCAGTTTGCGAGACGTATGTCAAGCGGAAATAGACAAGAACTTGTCCTGTGGCTCAGCTCCCCATGTGAGTCTCTGTAGCTCAGTGGGTAGAGCATCTGACCAGTAATCAGAGGGTTGCGGGTTTGATTCCGTCAGTGAGGCAGAATTATTTCTGAGCATTCAGCTTGTAAATCAAATCTTCTTCATACTTCTGAGAAACACTTTAAAACATCATAACTATACAAAAAAAGTTGTGCAGCTGTGCTAGTAAAGCAAGTTAAAAATATCATTGATATGGGTCGCCTAAGTATTTTAATTGTTCTTCATTGACGTATGTTTACTGCAGTTACTCCCCAAATCCTGTAAACTGAATAACAACATAGAGACACCATGGTGTAATGGTCGGGAAGGCAGACTTTTCGAACTTATTTTACAACTGGTGTGAAAATCTGTTGACGAGTAAGAAATTTCAAGTGCGACCAATACCTTACAAGGTAAAATGTGATTGGTAAGCATATAATTAAACACACCATGAACTATAAAATTAGGTAACTCCCCACAAACCATATAGTTACAGAGACCTCTTTACCTCGTGTCCATTCTCTGCCGCAAAATGGATAGCTGTCATTCCATCCTTGGTCTTGAAACTAATATTTGCCTTTGGTCTGCCCTGGTTCTCGTCAAAGTCCATGGCTTCATCCTCCTCTTCCTCCTCCTCATCAAAACCAAGCAATACCTTCACATTTTCGTCTCTACCATATTTGGCAGCTATCATCAACGGTGTGATGTTTTTTCTTGTGACTCCCATATCAGGATCCATTCCTCTGAAAACAAAGTGAATTAGAACTTCCCTGTCTTCGAAACAAATAGGGATCCAGCATGTAAATTAGTCGTGGTGCATGATCATCATTAATTATTGGTAATAATAATAATAACAACAACAATAAAAATAATAAAACAATAATGGTAATAACAATAATAATAATAACGACTTTTCCTGTGGCATTACATTAGTAAAAAATGGCTCTTCGTCTTCGTAAAAAAAAACTATGAAAGAATTCGGCAGTTGCGAAAATTCCTTGAAACGACTGAGTGAAGCCTGGAAATGTTTAGTTTTAACCTGGAGTTCCTTGAATCGGCCGGGAGAAGTCTGGATACGCTCACCCACGGAGAGCTTCATGCACGGTTGATGTACAAAAGTCCCTGATGCCTTTGTGGTTAACCATCTTAAAGCAAGAGTTCGCATTCTTACCTAGTTATGAAAACTTGATAGCTTTTAACAACATTTTTCAGGATACCAAATGATATAATTCTTGCTTGTGTTGCTTTGTTGCTTCAAACACAAAGCGGTTGAGTTGGAAATGGTTTTAAAAAACACTTCGTTTTCATTTTCGTCACAGTGAATGTCTGTATACTGTCATCTTCCAGGATTCTAAATTAACTCAACAAGCTTTTACGGAGGTTCCATATTCTCAAGGACTATCAAAATCCATAGACTTGTTATCCAAATAGCAAAGTAAGTGTATTCTTCCACAGATACTGAAAGCATGGTTCAATTCTAATGGAATAGATATACGTAAGGTATACTATCGTCTAGGTCAGAGCAAACGATATCGCAAGTTAAAATGATAGAGGACAATGCAAGGAAACAGATCAATTCAAAGTTCGAAAACTGTAACCTCGTTCCCAGACTTCCCTCATATCCGCCCTTCGCTGCGAGAGAGAGAGAAACCTCGAAAAAACGCTGGTCACTTGTCTCCCAGGGCTGGATTGTTCAAAGGCTGGTTAACTTTAACCCTGGGTTTAGCCGAAGTTTAGAGCAATAATTTCTTCTCTAAGGAAAGGTTTACAGTTCTCATAAAATACTGTTCTAGATTATCTATGAAAAATTCGTTAATTTCAAAATTACAGCTCAAACTTATCTCTGGCAAGAATGTACGTTTAAAGTTTAACCCTGGGTTAGTAATAATCGTCCTTTGAACAACTGGGCCCAAGAGAAAAAGAACAAGATTGGTCCCTGTTTCTGAAAGGTTTGTAAAAATGAGGCACACTTCTCCCGTTTGAGATCAGCCACGTTAAACAGCTGGTATGTTTTTCTAAGCATGCAGTCATCATGCAAAGTATTGACAAATTTCTGACTTGATAGTCCCTCCCTTATGTCGTATTTTGTAATCTCCCAGAGTCTGAGAGACATGTGACCAACGTTTTAAAGGGTCTCTCTCTCTTCGCTCTGAAGGGCGTGTATGAGAGGTTCCAGGGAACGAGGTTGCAAAAACTGTTATGCAGCCTCAAGGCTGAAGCCACTAGTACAAAATTAACCTTTCCATCAAACGCGAAATCGTCATTCACTTTCGTTTATTATCCCTACTGCATTAGTTACTCACTTTGACAACAGCAAACTCAAAGGTCCTGGCCCTTCACAGGCAGCTGCATAATGCAGGACTTGGTAACCACCGTCATCTTTGAGATACGTAGCATTTGGAGCCACTTGGAGTAGTTTCTGAAGGTAGTCAACATTTGGGTTGATACAAGCACAATGCAGCGGGGACACCTTTGAGGAAACATCAGGCAAGTTATTTAGAGGACTGAACATAGTCAGTATCAAGGTTGATACAAGCACAATGCAGCGGGGAAACCTTTGAGGAAATATCAAGCAAGTTAATTATAGGATTGAACATAGTCAATATCTGGGTTGATACAAGCACAATGCTGCGGGGACACCTTTGAGGAAATATCAGGCAAGTTAATTATAGGACTGAACACAGTCAATATCTGGGTTGAAACACGCAAAATACAGCGGCGACACCTTTGGAGAAACAGCAGAAAGGTTAGAGGACTGAACACGGTCAGTATCTGGGTTGATACAAGCACAATGCAGCGGGGACACCTTTAAGGAAACATTAGGCAAGTTAATTAGAGGACTAAACATAGTCAATATCTGGGTTGATACAAGCACAATGCAGCGGGGACACCTTTGAGGAAACACCAAGCAAGTTCCTATAAGACTGAACATAGTCAATATCTGGATTGACATAAGCACAATACAGTGGTTTCTGGCAAAGGGCTAGTGCTCAAAAAGTCAGCAAAGTAGCTAATCATCTTCATAGTTAATTAGAAACATCTGGTTTCGGCTAATAAGTCTGTACGTTTTTTCACATAAAGAAGTGTTCTAAATATAGGCGGATTACATTGTTTACAAAAAAATCATAAATCCACCTCACATTCAAACAAAACAAACGCAAATACGATAGAGTGTAGCGCAGTTAGTAACATTCAAAGTTTTAGCTTGATTGATACATTGTATATTTGCGGATAAATAAGCCTTTTGAAACTCCAAAATTTACAGTAATTGTATGGAGTGGAGGCATAACCCAGTTATACAATCTTTGTATATTAACAACTTTGAAAGCCTCGTTTCTCTCAGGGTATTCTGTGTATCAAGCTAAAAATTTCAATGATTATTCACTTTGGGATACTCTATCGAATTTTGGACTCATTTTGTCTCAACGTTGAAGTTTGATCTCTTTTAATGAGGCAAATATGATCAATGACGTCGTAATGAAACCCGCCAATAAGTATTGTACTTACGTTTTTATTTCCGTAAAGTTTTTTTGTTACAGAAGCTGCCCTGAACTTTGACAAAGGTTCCGTGTTATTGAGTAGCACCTGGAAAAACAAAAAATTAAGTTGGCATTAACAAATGCTCTGTACTTGGTAACTCTACCAATAAATTAATCCCAATGGGAGAACGTTTTAATTTCACTAGTTTAGCTCCTATAAAGATTGGGGGAGGGGGCAGGGAGATTTTAGCAAGCACCAATATCGCGAGCCTATAAGGGGGAGGGGGAAGGATCCCCACGGGAAACTTCTGGCAAGTTATATTCGTTGAAATGCCCATTTACTTTTAAGAAGTTCTGTTCACTTTTTCTTAGTTTTCATACCCACCTCCTTGTGTAGAAAGTTGAAGCCAAATCCATTGCGTTCAATAGCTCTACCCACAAAATGGCCTGCCAATTCTCTGTTACCAGCTCTCACCGCCAAGTATATGTGTTGTATTGCTTCCTAAACGTAAATGAGAATATTAGTTTTTTTATAGTATTTTACTCTAACGATGAGCTACATTAGAAACGCCAGCGTCTAAAGTTTCAGACTACAATGACAATTAATTACCTAAACTACACTAAACTAAATATTTCTCGGCTTGGGCTGAGCCCAGTTTTCCAAAATTCAAAACCAAACTCCCAGCTTGCCCTGTAGCTCAGTTCGTTAGAGCGACGTAGATCTGTTTCGTTGGTCGTGGGTTCGAATCCCACCGAGGTCAGAGATTTTTTCTCTTTCCTTTGTGTGGGTTTATGGGTTTCTCTGTTGATACTGTAGATCGTCAAAACTTGGATTACTCTCCATTTGCAGCGGTTTAAGGTCTCACTGCTGACACTGTAGCTCAGTTGGTTATAGAGACATAGATCTGTTTCATATGTTGTGGGTTCGAATCTCATCGGAGTAAGAGAATTTTTTGGCCAAACTTGAATTATTCCCTATTTCCAGCAAGGCCTCGCTCGAACCTGAATGTTTTATTTACGCATGCGCACCCAATGACAACTCTTTGTTTATTTCTAGGCTCGGACCGCGCTCAAGTATCCCATTAAAATCGCACAACCAAACTCCCAGTTGGCCCCGTAGCTCTGTTGGTTAGAGCGACGTAGATCTGATCGTAGGTCGTTGGTTCGAATCCCGCCGGGGTCAGGGAATTTTTTCTGCTAAAAGTCACTATCAAGCTTATTTTTTTTGCTTTTGGATTAAAACTGTTGTCATCTGTGAACTCAAAATTCGAATAAGCAAAGAAAATTCTCACGTCTAAGAATGCTTTTTAAACAAAAAAAGATTGGAATGTAAATTTTGACCGAGCTGGCCGGGGACTGGTAACCTGTGAAGCAGCAGTGAGTTATGTGGTTTTTGCTTTTTGCTGTTAAGAAATGTCCTAAAATTTTTATTTCAAACAATTTCAAGGGAATAATTCATTGATTAAAGTTATAACAATGTGTCATTGTAGATAGAATTGAATTTTCTGAGATAAAAAAGATTGTCTCTGCTTTATGCCTCGTGCTACGTCATATGGCTTGTGCTACCTCATCATTGCACGCTTCAAGTCTAAAAAATGTAACAGGAATGGCAAGAAAAGGTTTTATTTTCAAAAATTACTATTACTAAAGGGTTCTACTTTTCATCTAGAACTTAAAAAAATAAGCTTGATAGGGACTTTAAGCTGTCACCTGCTCATCCACATAGGAGTCTTCATCGTCATTGTCCGGTTTGCACTCCCTGAGTAGAAACTTTATGGTGTCCAAGGACACGTTATTCTCGAAGCAAAACTCCCAGAGATCGTTCTGAAGTGGGTCTATTGTGTTGTCTCTGTCCTGAAAAAACAACTATATTTAACTTCTCCTTACATAACACGGCTAACGCTCGTGCCTCCCACCACTGTATACCCGGGATCGAGTCCTGGGTTCCGTACGTGGGCTGAGATTTGTCGATCTCAATCTGGCTCCGAGGGTTTTTCTCCGTGCTCTCCGGTTTTCCTCCCTCAACAAAATCGACACCCAGCTAATTCTATCTGGCTGT
>JAOBAT010059687.1:9719-25926 GCA_026413305.1 Hydrozoanthus tunicans | reverse complement strand
GGTAGGGGGGTGCGAGCGCAGAGCCTGACTAAAGTATAAAGCACCCCCTTACTATAACTACAACGACTACTAAATAGCTAAATCCTTTCTTGAGCCCAAGTGGCTCATTAGACGGGCGCTTATCCCCGGTTTCCGTAGTGTTAAGCGAACAAGATCTTTGACTCTCGCAGGACAGGACACTAATCCATCGCAGGTTAGCCCCCAGCAGAACTAAGCTGGTACTTAGCTTATTTATACAGCTGAGTCGACTGAACAAGTCGGGTCAAGTGTCTTGCTAAAGGACACAACACAGTTGTCTGATCGGGGCTCGAAATTGCGACCGTAGGAATTTGAGCCAAACAAGTTAACCGCCGGCCGATCACAACCCGCTTGCTATAACGCTGTGAGTTATTCACTGTAAAGAGAAGTTCATTTAGCGCTGCAGTAAAATAAGAAGTTGTGGAGCTAAATTAGTTGTTACATTACCTGTTTCAGTACGGTATGTATAATCAAAAGTGATCATAAATTTAAGAGCCTTTTTGTGCGAGCTACTTGAAAGCAAAATGACCGGAGTTTGTTTGCCCGAACTGTTTGATGGATACCGGGATTTTCATTATAACGGGGTTTTTTGTATCGAGATTTTTACTGACACAAATTACTGTCGTTTTGCCGGGCCCAAAAAGATTTCGTTATAATCTGGGTTGCATTGTATCTGGTATTTTAAGAAATGCTCGTGTAATCTTCTTAGATGCTTAATGATGATGCGTGTATAATCGAAAAATTATTTCCTTAAAGGATTCTCAGGAACTTCTCCGCATCAAGCAGCAGCAATTGCAAGGCTATGACGAGGAATGGGTAGATAACATATCTGCTGTGTTACTCGGAACGGAGGACGTGACTAGTCAGGAAGACGAGCTGGTGAAAGCTCTTGAAGACAAGTACGATGCCCTGAGAGACAAACTACTTATGGAGGCGCTCATGAAGCAGTTTGGTGAAGCTGAGTGGGCTCGAATGTCGGAGAGGGAACGCCAGGCGCTACTTACGAAACTGAAACTGCAAGAGAAGAGATTGAGACAGCAAGGAAAATTTGATGAAGCAGCCATGTTACTTGGAGATGCGTTTAAGAATGCTGATTTGTTACAAGTAATTTGAATTCTAATATTTACTAAAGATTTTTTAAAAATAAACAATGATCGGCTACAAGAAAGCATGGAAAATTTGATGAAGCAGCCATATTACTTTGAGATGCGTTGAAGAATGCTGATTTGTTACAAGTAATTTAAATTCTAATATTTACTAAAGATTTTTTTAAAAATAAACAATGATCCGCTACAGGAAACTTATTTTAAAGAAATTCATTGTAAAAATGGCCAATGTCTAGCGTTCAGATGTCCACTTGATCATTCTCAAGAAAAAAAAATTGACGTTTTGGAAATAAGGTTTTTGTTAAAAAAGACAACAAAGTTTTACAACAAGGTAAGTAAGAGAAAAAGAAAACTTTTGGAAGATGTTATTCTATTACATTGTGCTTTTTTCAATTTATTTATTTATGTTTTCAGTCCTTGCTTGGGGAAAATCGCCAGAAGTATTTAGAAAAACTGAAAGAAAGACTGGCTCAGAGACAGCGACGTATTGAGGAGGGACTGGACCCTGACGATGAAGATGAAGAGACAATGAGAATGTTAGAGGAAGAGAATGCAAAGAGTACAGGAAACATTCTTATGGACCTACAGAACAGATTCGATGATGAAAAAGATGCGTTGCTACGTCGGCTGAGGGTAAGACACGCTACACTTCCTATTTCTAGTCAGTAAAACCGCCTCAGAAAAGAAGACGTAGTTTGTAATTTTGGAAATATTACTCACTTATTTAGGTACTTAGCTTCTCTTGGAGCAGAGGCCATTAATGACTCCTTCCTCCATCTCGTCCTGTCTTGAGCGATAGACTCTCCAAAGTTTTCCATGTGTGGCCCAGCTCTTCATTTTCGCCTCAACCTCACGCATACAGGTGTTACCGGGGTCCTTAACGTGTGATCAACTCGTCTCTATTTTCTTCTCCTTATTTGTATTTGAATGTCTTCTTGACTTGTTTGCTTCCAGATCTTGATTTGTTGTTTCAGGAATGTATTTCTTCTTCATTTCCGCCACAACCTCACGCAGCCAGGTGTTGTTGGGTTCCTTCACGTGTGATCAACTCATCTCTATTTTCTTCTCCTTATTTGTATTTGAATGTCTTCTTAACTTGTTTGCTTCCAGATCTTTTTTTGTTTCAGAAGTATTTTTCAACAAAACTGAACTTCTGAACGTCTCAATATAGGAACAACAAGATCGACTTGAGGCCGAGAGACAACGACAGGCAGAACTTGCACGGCTCAGGCGGGAGAAAAGGCAGGCGGAGATGGAAGGCAAATTCGATTCTGCTGCTCTTGTACTTGGTTTAGCTGAAAGAAACAGGCTGAACCTTGAGGAAAGGTATGAACCCACGAATGAAATTGGTTTATACCATCACAAAATTGACCATTTCCGAATTACGATAGTTTTTCTATTACGCCCCTTTATTAACGTTTGCAAGCACCTAAAAGGGGGGCGTATTAAAAAGAGGAGAATTATGAAGAAGAGTGGGGTGATTCAACTGATCATCATGATCATTGGCGAGCCTCTGAAATATTATCATTCATCCCTCTTCCACACACGTGAGGAGAACAACAGTTTTTCGTTTTTATGACAGTTGTTAATGTTGAACAGTCTACCCGACTCCGTGGTCCAGGCGAAGTCTGCCAGATTTTAAACAGAAACTCGGTCACTGACACTATTTATAATTATGCCTTATTTTGTATTTTTGAATCTGATTTATTTTATAACATATAATATTTTACGAACACTGCACCGCACAAGCATTTAACTTAATGTATTTTAAACTCATGCACCTGCACATCAAGTACTCGAAAGAATCCTCAACTAGAGGGAGTTGAGTTAAATAAGAAGAAGAAGAAGAAGAACGTCTTAGAAACTGTAATCTTATTTTTGTCGGGAAGGGGTAGGGGCTTAAAAAATTTCTGGCGTCACAAAAATTTGGGCGGGAGGGGGGGGTGGGGGCTTAATAGATAAATTACGTATGCTCCATTGCTTCCTCTAGGGGTATCAAGTGCCAAGCATTAGCTGGGAAAACTTCTTGGTCAGAAATGAAGCTGTTTCTATAATACTTGGTACTGACTGCAAGTAGACCATGTTTTACCATCAAATCCTGGTTTAGGGTTAAGTTTAAGCAGGTTTTTAAAGTGGCTGTAAAACGCTTCTTTGCCTTTGTGACTGCAGGCTCAGGCGGGATAGAGAGCGACAGGAGCAGCTTGCCCGAGAGAGACTGGCGGCTAGACGAAAGCGGCGTGGACAGGCTCAGGAAGAAGAGGAAGATCCTGAGCTAGATAAAGGTTAGTTGTGACTAGGATCAGTAGAAACTTCTTTCGGGAACAGAATCTTGCTGATATCCTAATATCGGTAAGATTTCCGTACTTGCCCATACTTAATTATGCATACAGAGATGGCAGCTGAAACTCACATTTTCATGCAATTTATGGTTGTCAAACTCCACATTTTCATTTCGGGAATTAAAAAATACAGTTCAAACCCAAACCTTTACCTTTACTCCTAACCCTAAAAGTGATTTCTAGATTTTTTGGTAGCTCGTAAAGCGAGTTTTATCTTCGATAATTTGGTCGTGGGGTAAACAGCTTTGTGTGCATAATTAAGTATGGGTGAGAACGGAAATTTAGCCCTAATATTTACTAACCAATAATTTTACACGAAGTAGTTGTTTCTTGATAATTTGTTTTGGATCCGTAAAGTAAAGTTAGCGCAGGTTGTCGAAACGTCGGTCACTAATCCCGGCAAAAGTCTTTCCTAGGATTACGCTAACCCAGACAAACTCGCCATACGTTTTATAGCTACTCTATATTCTTTACGCACTTCATTTACTAATAGCACAGCCTGTCACGTGGGAGAGACGTGCCGAGATTTTTTAACCCACGTTCGCGAGCACATAACAACGTACAGAGCTTCTCACGCTTTTAAACACTTAAAGAACTCTCCGCAATGTTGCTCTCTTTGTTTAACAGAATGTTTCAAAATCCAAGATTATGTCTCAACAGAATTCCAACTCATTCGTATTAGAATTGAAAAGCCTTCACTTAATTCCCAAGTCAAGCATGTACCGAAACTTAGACTTTTAATGTAATTTCTTTGTCTTTGAACATTCCAAATACCGTTGTCGCTGTAATTTTGTTCTATACAATTTCTCGTTACACTCATTTCTTGCACCACTGAAAATGACACTAGGAATGTCGAAACGTGTTGGTAAACTAAAAAAATGTTGTGTATTTCCTTAAGATTATTTCTGTTTTGCTCCTTTGAAGACCTAATAGAAACATCTTGTACAGTTGAATAATCTGTGAAAACCAACTTTTTTAGAAAACCTAGCAGCATGGCAAGACTCTGTTCTGAAGGAGCTGGAAAAGAAGCACCGAATGGAGCGAGAATTCCTTTTGTCTCTCGTAGAGGAAGAAGGGTCGGCGGGACTGAGGGAGGAAGCTCGTGGTATGCTTGAGGAGGAGAGACACAAAGCTATCCAAGAACTAAAAGACAAACGGGATGAGCTCGATTTTGGTGTCAAAGGTGCGACTTAGGTTTTTAAGAAACAAGATGACAGTTGTGTACGATATGGTGATCGTAGTAGAAACATAGTCAATGAGACTTCAGTCCATTAGTTAAACGGCTGTTATATTCTGATATGTTTTATACCTGAAGTAAAGAAGTTTAATTAGCAGTTTAATCAACTGCAGTTGGTTAAAGAGCTGTTATATTCTGATTTGTTTATTACCTGAAGCAAAGAAGAAGCGCCATTAAAAAACTGCTCTTTTTCACTTCTTTAAAGCTAAAATAATTTGAAAAAACAAAAATTCCAAAATCTTCTTTATGTGTGTAGCATTTATTGATATAAATGGCAAGAAAGCCCATTAGAAACTACAAGAGCTTATTCAACTGTTTATTCAGGTAGTGGTCATACTGCGAGATAAATTACTTAGAAAGTTGTTGATTTTTTTGTTTGATTTGTTATCTAGTGTTGTTAATTTGCCATGGTTGACTGTTTCTAAAACAATACCTGAAGCTAACGGCGTACACTCGAAGTACCATTGGCTTAAGAAATTATCATAGAAGTGTACCTCAGTAATTTGATCTTAGATATTATAATTTTTGAATAATTTCATTTTACTGAGAAATTAAACGGAGATGTTACATAAAGAATAGGTTTACAAATAAAAGAGTACAGGTTACCTGTGTATGACAATAAGAGCTAATCGAGACAGGTGGCCCGTAGACATAGATTTTAAAGGAAAATTATCTAATCTAAAAAGAAACTAGCGATTGCTGCCTTTAATGCTGCTTTAAGTAGTTAAAGTTATTTTATGAAAAATAGAAGTTTGCTAGTTCTTGTTGATACTTTAAACAAAAATACAAAACAAAGACAGTAGTACAATGATACATTTATTACAATCATCAACAGCTGATTGTTGTCGAGAACTAAAAGCGGTCGATTACTTTTTGTGATATGGTTGATGACCAAAAAAAATAATCTGTGGGAGAGGCTGTCGACAAATGAACGAGAAAATTTTATGTTGCTGATTCCCTAAAATTTTCGCGTTTAGCTGTCGACAACCTCTCCACCAGATGCTGTTTTTGGTTGTTGACTCTATTTACTTGTCGACAGCAAATAAAAGTTGACAACTAATCGTCTAGTTTGTGGAGGCCGTACGTTGTCCACAGGAAATAGTTTTCGACAACAAATCTTCTAGTCGACTGAGGCCATAATATTCAGACATGAAACTATTCTTTCCCCTGATCAGCTGATCAAGAGATGAACGTGGACATCCTTGACATGGCGGCGTCTTACAAGGTTGTCATTAGACAGGAGAAGGCGAAGAAGGAGACGGATAAAGAAGTGACCGACCAAGATGCAATCGTTGCTATTTTGGCTGATGTCCAGGAAGAGCAAGACAAAGAGAGCGAGACGGTCCTTGAGCAGATCCAAGGAAAGGTAAGTTAAACAACATACAGTGTACGTTCCTTTTGTACAATCCAAATCCCGATTCCTAAGATCTGGGTTGTTTGGATTTCCTGTGGAAATGGAACGATTTTTGATCGCATGTGCACTTAATAAGACACACGTGGTAGGTATAAAACAAAATCTTGATTTGCTGATTTGTCAAATGGAACACAAACCTTACGAAATCTGGAGCCGGTTTCAGATTGAATCCAAAGAACCCACTCTCGGGAGTGCTAAAGGGTAAAGGAACGCTAAATCCAGTTTTGCATTTAGGAATCGGGATTTGGATTTTACAAAAGGATCGTACCCTTGGTAATGACATCTTTATAATGGGGTTAGCAAAAGTGTAAACCAACAAAGGAGAGATGGTACGCGAGCAAAGTTATGACAAATACGATAGAGGTGTTTAAGATACGAGAATGGTAACGCCGACGACAATGGCAGAAAAAAGTAGCGAATAAAACAGCTGCACGTTGGGATGCTTCGTGTTGGCCACCTGCACGCTGTCGTCTTGAAAGTTACAATGTGAAAAGCTCAGTTTTGAAGTGAATTGCGGCGCGAAAACCGTAAAAACTATAAATATATGTGAGGCAGCGTGGCTCAGTAATCGAGGAGAGGGGTCAACGAGCTGGACATTCTTGAGGCAGTGTGGGTCAGTGGTTAGGGTGCCGGATTTGCATGCGGTTGTCCCGGGTTCAAATCCCACTCTGGCCACTAACAGGATTTGGCTTCGGTGATCCCAGAGTCAAATCCACCACGCTTGTAAATAGCCGACTGGTCTGCCTCCGACCAGTTGGGATTTTTAACTGTGGTCGTATTTGTTTAAACGTTTCCCCAATTAGCTACCTCAAGCTAAATACTTTGACACGTATATAAAGTTTATTATTATTATTATTATTATTATTATTATTACTATTATTATTAATAACTAAGTTGTTTGGTGTTAGATTTATGACAGCGTTTTCAAGTTCGAGGTGCTGATATGGACACCGACTTAACAAAAGCTTTAATTGAGACTTATAACGTTCATGTTGTACATACGAGGATCCTTTTAATGATTACAAACGGCCGGTTCCGAAGTACGCTCCACTGCGGTTAAACAATACCTGTAGTTGAGGGACTGTCGGCGGTGCAGTGGCCGAGCGGTTAGCGTAATCGACTCGAAGTCTTAAGGTCGCGAGTTGACTTATTTATTTATGAAGATTCTGCTGGTGGAAATACAAGGAGAAGGAACAAAAGGACACGGGGTCCCTTACTAAAGTTACTAAGCCCCGCTCAGACTACCGTGTTGTGTCCTTGAACAAGACATTTTACCTGACTTTGTTTCAGTCGACACAGCTGTATAAATTAGTGCCAGTTTAGCTGGGCACTAACCTGCGATGGATTAGTGTCCTCAGTGTTCAGGGGGAGGCAAAGACTCTCATCCGCTTAACACTACAGAAACCGGAAGTAACTGCCGGTCTGATGAGCCACTTGGCTCGAGAAAGGATTTAGCTTTTAGGGGCCTAGGTTTCAGGTGCTAACTTTTGCATGTTTTTTCAAATTTTGCTGTGTTTTAGAAACTTGCTTCAATTTGATGGTTTTTGATTGAGCGCAGAGGAGCGTACAGTGTAGTTCGTTAATTACCTATCTGTTTATTGTCCAGAAAAATCCATTCTGGAACTTAAGTAGTTCTCTATGCCCGTGCTAACCTCCGTATTGCTAAGCAGATAAGAGTCTCTGACTCCCCTTGGACAAGACCTTAACCCGTTGGAGGTTAGCCCCTAGAAGGAGCTGACAGTAATTTAAGTGTCCTGTCTCAAACTCGCGACCCTAGGATTACGAAACGAACACGCTAACCGCTCGACCACTGCGCCGTTGATGGTCAAGAAGAAAGAAGTAACTTGGTCCCTTTTGTTCTTTGTTAAAATGTCTCACCCTCTTTGATGATTTTTAGCAACGAGAAATACTTTTTCCAAATGGACGATTTAGTAGCGGAGTTGTGAAAATTTTTAAAACAAGTACGACAACTTTGATTTTGGCAGACATGTTTCGGCAGCATCTTCTGCCTTCGTCAGTGCTTTAATGAATTATTTGTTTTAAAAATACTTTTTCGTTTTGCACGATTGTCTCTAGAGTCAGCCTGAACTTGCTGTATTGAGGACAAAGCAAATGCAAGAGAGAAAAGAGGTATCGTACGAGAATGTGGCTACAGTTGCTCTGCGCTACGATGGAGGAGGCACCGATGACGAGTTGCTGAGAGCACTCGACAAGAAATACGATACTTTGAAAGACAAGTTCTTGCTGGAGGCTCTTAAGAAACAAATGAGTATGTACATTCTTGCAGTACTGCTATTGTTATGCTACGCAGCACCTTGTACCTTTTTATTTCTTAATATTTAGTTTTTGATATTTAAAAAGCATATGACACGAGATCAAATTTTCAATTTTCAAAAAGTATACTACAAAAAACATTGGTTTGTCAAGTTTGAGAAACATACGACGAAAGTACCCCAAGATACGGCGTGTAGAATTTTGAATTTTTCCTGCTAAAAGTGTCCCCTCTAAAAGACCAACAATATGACGTAACAGAACACGTGCGCCTCAACTCAGTTTATCCGAAATCGACTTTAAAATATCTGTAACGAATAGAGTTTCCATCAAGAACTCTAGCAGTTACGGATGTTTTAAAATCGACTTATCTCTTTACTTGGTGGCACCATTTTAGATGGACTGAGAAGAGACGCATGTGACCTGTTACGTCATCTTGTTGGTCTTTTGGAGGGGACGATTTAAGCGAAGAAAATTCGAACATCTCCACGCAGTATCTTGCCGTACTTTCGTCGTGTGTTTCTCAGACATGGCAAATCAATGTTTTTTATAGTATACCTTTTGAAAATTTAAAAACTGATTTCGTGTCATATGCTCTTTAAGTACATGTGTGTTTTTATTCATCTATTATTAAGTAGAGGACCTCCTTAAAAATCCATGTTAAGCGACAGGAACTTTCTTCTATAAAAATTGTATTATTATTATTGTTATTATTATTTTTGTGTGTATTATTATTATTATTATTATTATCATAATTTTTATTATTGCCAGGAGGTTTTGGTGCACTATTACTAAGAATAGAAATTTTAGCTTAGTTTAGTTTAGTTATTTGATGTAGTACCCGACAATTGTCTTCCGGTTAATGGCCTGATATTGTTTATAAAAAAGATCGCCAGAAATTTGGTTATTATCACTGTTAGCTAGTATTTGAGCCATGACAATCGATGTCCAATGAAGTGCTTTCCCTAGTTTTTTTTTATCATTTACGACATTTATGGTGGTCTTCATATAGGTGATGCGGAGTGGAAAGCGTTGTCGGAAAAAGAACGCCAGCGGCGCTTGATGCAGCTAAAACTTGAAGAGAAACGCTTGAGAAAGGAAGGGAAACTGGACGAGCTGCACAAACTCCTCGGCGAAGGCTTTGCTACGGACGCAAACCTCAGAAAGTTGATGGGAGAAAACAAAGCCAGGTTTGAGCACTTTGTAGTAACAGTCTTGACAGAGTTAAAACTAGTAGAAAATGTTTAGAAACAAAGAATAATGGGGTAGGCACGCCGTTTTGGCGCGAAAAATTCCCGCCTTTTGCAACTTCCGCGCAACCAGGTTTAAAACCAGCTGCATACAGCAACTTGTGTGTTGGGTTTGTATTCCTCGGGCAGGGGAAGCTAAAGGCATTCATCTCTTGTGTAGGACAACTGTAGTAAATCTAGAGCTAATACATGCAAAAAGTCACGACATTTGGAAGGGCTGTATGTATTACAGAAAAAATTCAAATTTGGATACATTGTCTGAATGAGAATGACGTTTTTTTTCGCATTCCAATTTGACATATATTTTACAAAAATATCTCAAATTATCTTAAAATTACTATAGTAGGATTTTGGAAACATCTAGTGTCTAAAGTAACTATATAGATTTTCTAGTTAGACCCGAATCATGTTTTATCTAAAGTTTCTGAAAACATTAAGATGGATGTTTAGAAGGGAATGTTTGTGGAGGGTACGGACGGCTGTTTAGCGAAGCGAATGAAACTGTTTTATTAGTAAGTGTCTTTTGACTTTTCTAGAGAAACTGTAGTCCGTGCTACATTTCAGCTGATCGGGTAATTGTTGCCATAAATCAATTTGTCGAACCTTTGTTTTTCATACCTTAGAAAGTAAGTAATTACGAAGGAGGTGTTTATTTCAGTGGCATTTTGTAAAGTTCGTACCATTTGAGTCTCAGTACCAGACAAATGGGTTATCTCAATGCACCAGCAAGTTATTTTCGATCGTTTTGGCGTCATATTGTCCAGTCTCTGGTTACTTGAGCACTGTGACTTCAGGTAAACCTAGTTGGTTAGAGCGACATAGATCTGTTTTCGCAGGTCGTGGGTTGGAATCCTACCGAGGTCTCCGTCTGAGATTTTTCTCTTTCCAGTTTGTGTGGGTTTATGGGGTTCTTTTTTGATGCTGTAGATCGGCGAATCTTGGTTTATCCCCCGATTTCAGTGCGGATGGCAAGGCCTCACTCGAATTTATATACAGTAATAGTCCGCGTATAAGATCCTGGGTTTTAAGAACCTGTTAGGCTAAAATTTTAATTTTAAGCCCCCTCCACATAAACCTATTTAGGCTAAAGTTTTTAGTTAGGTTCTTATCAGTGGAACTGCTGTAAAAGTGTCTAGGTAGAAACTGCTGAATTAAGACCATCATCTATTTAAAAGTAACTTGACATAACTTTTTTTTTTTTTCTTTTAAGCTTAAGTACCATATTGTATGTCTATTGTGTTTGCCATTCAAATAATTCCCCAAGTATTTGCAAGTACAGTCTGTACTCTACTACAGTACTACTAGCACTTCTCGATGGTACAAATAAATGGTTTATACTGTATTATGAGATGATATTTATAATATATGTAATATATTCAGATGAAATTCATATGAAAATATAAGAATCTATTTTAAGAACCCTGGTAACCTAAATTTGCTTTAAGTACCATTTATATAACAACCTATTTAGGCTAAATTGAAAAATTCAGGTTCTTACACGCGGGCTATTACTGTACTGCAAATTAATCCTCTGGTTAATAGAATCAATTAAAAAAGTGCAAGGTTTAGTTTTCCCTCACTTCTGCCTTTGTTCTCCAGGTACGAAGAAAAGTTGAAAGAAAGGCTGGCGCGGCGACGGGAGCGCGCTTCTCAGGGCCTTCCTCCAGATGAAGATGACGAGGACATGGAAAACCAGGAGGCTGACGGGCAGTTAGCAGATGCTAAGGCTGTACTTGACGGTCTGGATAGGAGGTAAGGAGCTGCAGTATTGATAGGCGTGGAATGCTATGTTTGCCCCGATAACAGGCAGCCTAAGCTTGGTGTTAGTTGATCTACTGAACCGATTTACAATAGCGATTTGTTTCCAATAGGGACTATGGAACGGACAGGTTAAACTTTCAAGATTTTTGTACGAAATAGAAGTAAAATAACCTAGAAAATTTACTTATCCTTTCCATAGTCCGTAGTTGCGTACAAATCGCTATTGTCAAATCGATTCATTCGATCAACTAACACCAAGCTTGGGCGGCCTGATCCTCGATTAACAATGAAAGACGTTTGAGTACTGAACTCAACGTACAGTACAGTGTAGATTGACTTTCGGCTGAGACTGGGCTGTTCTTAATTTTTTTGGCGACTCGACTTAAGCGGTTCTTACTTTCAATTCCTTAATATCTATTGGCATCGAGGCAACCTTGATGGACTAGTTGTTATACTATAATAGTTTACTTTGTTGCAAAATTAAAGTAAAACGTTACCTTATATAGTGTCCTACATATGTATGCAATGCAACGCTTTCGGCTGCTTTAAATAAATAAAATGAAGAGAGCAGTTTTAAATTTTATTATGAACTTGCATGTAGAACTCAAAATTTCATCATGATTGTTCTTAGCTCGCTCTTAGTTTGTTGGCAATCTCAGCAGAGTGTTCTTCAAGTTTGTTCTTATAAAAAAGCGTGTAACGATGCACAATAACTGAGATTTCTTAAAAAACTCGTTATGTCTAACCACTCTAACAAGTAGTTCATGGAAGTTGAACCAGTAAAACAGAAAAAAGTTGCACTGTAGCTCAAACTGAAGGTTAGGTGCAAACCAAATGGAATGAAACTTCGCAACAAGCCATTCGTAGACCTTTTTATCAAGTTGGTCTGTGATTAAGAATATGCTGTGAAGTTATCTGAATCACTACTTATTGTTTAAAGTGATTGTAGTTAAAGATTTTTCCCATTCCATTTTTGTTTTGTCTGACGAAAGTTTAACGGCTCGAAACTTCAGCACCCTAAAATAACCGAAAGCGAAAATTTTCTAGCTATCAAGTTTTTTGGTGACAATATAGTAATTTTTATTAGCGTTCTTGTTGATGAATGGAAGTGAAAAGAGACGTTGTTGTTTAGGTACGAAGAGGAGAGAGACGCCCTGATGCGCAAGTTAATGAGCGACAAAGAACGTTTCTTGAGCGAGAAACAGCGGCAGGCCGAACTGGCGCGGCTCAAACGCGAGCAACTCAAGGCCAAACAGGAAGGGGACTTTTTCACTGCAGCTCTTGTACTCGGACTGGCTGAGAGGAACAGATTGGCTGCTGAAGAAAGGTTGATAATGATGATTTGTTTTTGATTTTGCAATATATGAAGTTCTAATGAAGGGCGGATATTAGATTCTATCAAATAGCAATCCGGCCGAAGCTGTAACCGCTGCAACGCGTACCGATTCGCCTTTGCAAAGAGTTTGTTTTTTAGAGTTTTTGTGTAAGTGTATTGTGAATTTGAGAGTGTTATAAATCTTGAAAGTGTTTTGAGTTGGGCGAAGGTGGACGTCTTTATGTACATATTTGTAGTTTTTTCTTTTTCACCCTTCCTTGTTCTTGTCTTGCTTGTCTTTCTGTGGTCGTCTGTTTGTCTTGTTATGCAAGGCACGGTCAAAAAGACAAGCAAGACAAGAACAACGAGAGCGGAAAAGAAAAGGCTACAACTATGTACATTAAGTGTTATAAAGTTTTGGTCTGTAAGTATAACTTCCAAGCTAAGGTAAAAAAGCCTGAGTTTGGACTCTTTTTTCTATCAATTTTAAAATAATTTTAATTTTATAACTTTAAAATCTCGTTGTGGCATCAGTATTCCTCAGTTTGTGTATCGAATTAGCGACAAAAGTGCGTCAGTTTGAGTTTGAAAAAGTCGTAAATTAAAGAGATGTATTACAATCTTCTTATTAACATTGTTTATACTCTTATGGTATTATTTTCTACCATTTAAAATGTTTTTCAACCAGTTGTTTTTGTATGGTCATAAATAAATTCAGCATGTACACAAGATCTATCAAGGTGACTTTAGTTTTACCTCGTCCACTTTTGATGTTTGTAGAAGAGAGATTAGAGCTTTTGACTTGTGTAAAATTTAATATAAAAGCACCGTTTATGTTCGTTCTTTATTAAAGGTTGAAGCAGGACAGATTGAGGCAAGAGCAGTTGGCAAGAGAGAGACTTGCCCTGCGTCGTAGCAAAAGTAAGAAGGGAGAGACAGAGGACGAGGCTAAACTTCTAACTGAAGGAGACTTAGTTACATTGCAGGAAGCTGTGATTAAAATGGTGGAAAGAAAACACGGAAAAGAACGAGATGTGAGTAAATTAGATATTTTCATCTTTGTGGTCAGGATGTGTTTACTCAAGAGGGAAAATGTAGTTTTTGTCTACAAAACTCATGATTTACCAGTTAGAGTTTGTTTCAACTTCATCTACCATATAAAACAATAACGATGTTGATGGTAATGATAATAGTGATGTTGATGATGATGGTGTTGATAAATGTATTAATGATGGTGAAAATGGTGATGATTACGGTGATGGTGATGATGATACTTGTGATGTTGGTTGTTTCTGACAGTAAATTAATATTGATGACAGTAAACAATGATGGTTGTTATATAAATGATACTAAGCCTTGTTTCAACAATGTTGAAGCTGTCTTGTGTTTTATTTTAGCGTAAAAGTTATCTACCACTAACCCATTACGTTTGATCCGTAATCCAATCTCTCTTCTACTTGCTTATGTGCTACTTCAGGTTCTCGTTGAGCTGTTGCAAAACCTCCAGCCTGATTTCACGAGCTTGGCTGAAGCCATGACTCAAGAGGAGAGAGGAATTCGTTTGACAGAACTAAAACAAAAACGTGCTGCAACAGATTCAGGTAACTGTGAGGAAAGGCTTTAGTCGAAACTCTTTTTTGGTTTTTTATTTTGCACAAAGGTTTTACATATTTTGCGCTGCTGTTCAGAGTTCTACCTTAGAAAAATGTTTTAAAACCGAAGCAAATTTATAAAAGTTTCGAACGTTTTCGGTTAAAACCACCTTCGAGGATAATAAGTCGTCCAAGCGTTTGTTATTATGTGTTTTAAGTTATTCTTCTAGGTAACTGGAAAAAATAAGTTGGCTCTTGATTTATCTAGTATGATCTGGTTTTAGTAAATTGCATTCAAAAGAGCTACAATTATTTTTCTCTTTGTGATATACCTGCTGCTCGTTAGAAACGTTCCAACTGAAGATATGTTTTCCTTCGTTCAACCTAAGGTGTCTTGCTGACTCAGTTTCTTAAACAGGTTATCATGTTATTCCGTGCCAAGTGTTTTCAGATTCCTCTTAAACTCTCCGATGTATTATGCTCCACAGAAACAGGTCCCTTTGAAATTCAAATCTGATAGATGACTGTTCTTGTCCATAGTTGTAAAATTAGATCTAATTTTTCTGATCTGCCACAAAAACTTAAAATTGAGTTCCACCTTTGTACTACCCATTCAGGTGACAAAGGCACCCACTACACCATTCTCCAGGAAGCTACCGCGCTCAAGTTTGTCAGCAGACAACAGAACATGGAAAGGGACGCTGAAGAGGTGACAAAAGATGACGTCATGATATCTCTACTGGCTGATCTACAACAAGAGCAGGATAAAGATAGCGAAACAGTGATCTCGCAGTTGCAAGATAAGGTATTAATTAAGGGTGTGAATTTCTTTTTGAAGTTAAAGGTAGTTATGTTGTGTTGGTCTAAGTTTACAACACTGAAATGTGTTCGAAATGTGGACTGGAAGCAATAAGGTGATACCTGGTGGGGAAAAAAGAACCGGGTTTTTTTACCGCGCTCCAAGGAATTGTGCTCAACCTCTCGATTTTTTACCATACAGTGGCACAGTTGGCCAGAAAATTGGTTTGGTTGTGTGATGATGTCCATAAGAGCGTTAAGTGTCATGTGGGTTGTTATTCACATGTGGTATGGTATAGTATTAGTTAGAGTGAATCAATCGGAAACATGGTGTCAGGTTTCAGATAGATGGATGAGTTCAGTAAGATGACCCTGTTAGGGGCGTGTTTTCATGCATCGAGTATGGTAAGTCTAATAGTAAAATGTTGTCGGGTATCTATTGCAATTAATTCGTCAAGGATATGTAAGTTGGATTGGGTTTACCTATCCTGGAGCAAACACAACCCTCAACCAGTCAGAATGCGTATTATATTAATGGTTCTATACAATATAACCAGTGCGGGGCTGTACTCGAAACATTGATTCTACAAGAGCTCTTACCCTTGCTGGTATATAATGCTATCAACTTATGTCTTAAGTTTTTGTTATTTCCATGTTTGCAGAACCAGGAAGAGCTGGTTGAACTTCAAAAGCAACAAAATAATGAAGAGTGTACTAATATTGCGTCGGTGCTTATGAGAGAAGAGCATGTCAACAAAGCCAACGAGGATCAGCTGGTGCAGGCTTTAGAAGACAAGTACGACGCTCTCAGGGACAAACTGATTGCTGAAGCGCTGATGAAACAAATGAGTGAGGCTGAGTGGAAATCTCTCACTGAGAAAGAGCGAATGGCGCAGCTGGCTAAGATGAAGCTTGAGGCCAAGAAACTTCGACGAGAAGGTTTGTTTTTTTCAAAGAAAAATAGAACCTTTTCTACTACCAATACACTCACCACTACCACTCTACTACATTTACCACTACTAGTACCACTACACTCACCACTACCACTCTACTACATTTACCACTACTAGTACCACTACACTCACCACTACCACTCTACTACATTT
>JAOBAT010059676.1:5163-25928 GCA_026413305.1 Hydrozoanthus tunicans | reverse complement strand
CACAACACCCCAATCACATGGCAGGTGCACTAACCATTGAGCTACTGAGGCAACTACAATGACAGAGAGAGTATAAACCAACCCAAGACAAGCCAGGCAATCCCAATCTCAGTCCAACCACACTTGCCCACACTCTATAACAATACCAAAGAGCAATCCACATTGTAGGGAACTGAGATTAGAATTGCCTGGTTTGTCTTGGGTTGGTATATTCTCTCTCTGTCACTGTAGATGCCTCGGTAGCTCAGTGGTTAGAGCACCTGTCATGTATGTGATCGGGGTGTTGAGGGTTCGATTCCCACTCAAGTTTAGTTTTTCTTTCTGGTTTCTTGTACGCTTGCCTTTGGTTCATTACAGCAAGTCAGAGTTGACTTCTCTGAAGATGATACCTTCGTAGCTCAGTGGTTAGAGCACCTGCCATGTGACTGGGGTGTCGTGGGTTCGATTCATGTCGAGGGAGTTAGGTTTTTTCTTTCTCAGTTTCTTTTACACTTGCCTTGAGTTCATAACAGCATGTAAGAGTTAACCTCTCCTAAGATAATCATGTTGATGAATCAATCTTTTAGATTGGACTCTTTGGAAAAATCATCTTAGGGTGCTGACAACTAACTGCTTAAAGATAGATTTACAAAATAATATTATTGTTGTTATTAAATTATTATTATTATTATAAATACTACTTAATTAATATCATCGGTTGTCTTATCACTGTCAACAACAACAACAACAATCACTTATTTCTCACCTTCATAGTTAAGAAATATTTAATAACTAAAGGTGTTGATTACCCGAAATTAGGGGCTATACTAGCCAGGCAGCTAGTCTTTGTAGCAATTAAAGAGAAAGAGATGATGAACAATTGGCGTTTTAGTAGTTAAGTTTACAAATAACACAGATCTCATGAGATGACCATGGTGCCAGTACAAAGGTCAACAACCAATAGAACATC
The DNA here is from genome assembly GCA_026413305.1 of Hydrozoanthus tunicans. Taxonomy (NCBI): domain Eukaryota; kingdom Metazoa; phylum Cnidaria; class Anthozoa; order Zoantharia; family Hydrozoanthidae; genus Hydrozoanthus; species Hydrozoanthus tunicans. The sequence goes on along the minus strand of JAOBAT010059676.1, from coordinate 24,979 downwards.
ATTGAGTTAAGTAATTAAATAACTAGGAGTTCTGAACTCCTTCAAACTCCAAAAGGAAAAACCTAGACAGAACTAATTGCCCTGCGGAAAAAAAATTTAAACCATCAAAAGTACCATCTTAAATCATGAAATAAGCAGTAAGCAATCCATCCATCTTTAAGTCTTTTCTAAACATGTATTTCTGGAGAACAAAAACATGACAGTCATGTCTTCATAATAAGCTATGTTTGAAAGCCTTTCAGCAGTTTACTTCAAGCTCATTTGAAATGTTTCTTTTGTAACACATGATTCAAAAGGAATTGGGCAAAAATAACATTTCTCAGACATTACGTCGTTTGTTTCACTAATTGGATAATAGAAAGCCCCAGCTGAGAGCGAGAACTTGGGTTTATATACTTCCACATTAACTAGAAATCGATTTACTTAGGACGTCATATTCCGACACTAGACGAGAAAGGAATTTCAATGTTGTTATTTTGAGGAAAAAACAATGTAATAACCTGCAAACGTTTTCGAAAACACAAGCTAAACAGATCTTCTACTATAGCAGGAACTAATGACTGTACATATCACATCCGATCTAACTATTATGAACAGATGATATTAAAACCGGTTGACAGCAAGTCAAGATTGTGAAGATGACATACATTAAATACTGCTTGAAACACGAAAATGTCGATATAGAGTTGAAATTGAAGCCAATTCTAAGCATTTCAACGTTTTCATATAACCAAGACTTTTCTAGATATGGTAATTTTTAATTATGTAAAATTGTAAACATTAGCATCTAGACATTATCTACGGCTAGTACGGGACTTCTCCCATAACATTTTCCATCATTGAAACTGAGGAAAACAAAATAATACCAAGGTCAAATACATATAAGCTTACTTACCAGCTGTCTTCATCTTCTAGTCCATTTTCACCGAGATCGAGCAAACCAACATCATCGAAACCTATTATTTCCATATTCGAAACTCGCTCAGAAGTTGTCGTGTTTTCACTCTTCGAATTGTCAGTTTTTACATCACCGCTCCTTGCGCCAACCCTCTGCAACGCTTCGCGCAGCCTCTGGAGATCTGAATCAACCGATATTGACGCATCCATATTTGTCTCGATTGGTCTCCTGTCAAGTACCTTCCCAAATCTGGAGTTTTGTTGAGTTTGGTTGGTCGATCAGCCACACTCCAAAGAATTTTGCTGAAACCGCACGGCAAGCCCTTTTTCAACAGCGGCATACCTAAAATGAGCATGCGCTTCTTCGTTCGTCTGTGCTCGTGGTAGAACCCGCTGGGCAGTGCTTATTTTGTCTTGTTGCAGGCGCAAGTGGTGATCAAGAAGAACAGAGCGGGAGAAAAAATGTCAACAGAAGACATTCATAACTTTTGTTTCTCGCAAATTTTATATTTATTGATGTTTCCCTGATTAGATGTAACAACCTGCGTAAAGGATTTGAAACAGAATAAGCTGTCAATATGATGGAACTAAATCTTACTCGTCTCGATTATCTGCAGGTGGGTTTTTTCTGTCGTTGTGCTTAGCAACCTCAAGCAATCATTTGTCAAATCGGAAACTTTAAATACAATTTCATATATTCTGTAGTGCCAGCTTGCTACACGAATATTGTTGAGAAATCAAGTTGCTCTCAAGTTTATTGTCCCATATCTTTTTTTAGGTTGGCGTTACGTCGCCTAAAACCATGAAGTTGCTACCAGGCGCGAAACGAAGTGCGCAAAAGGTACGGATGCAGAAGTTTCTAAATCAATTTATGAAAAATAAACTTTGAAGAGTTTTATGAGTTGTTTGTACATTATTGAGAGGTTCTAGGAATCTCTTTCCAAAACTCCTTTTGGTAATTTTCCACGTGTTGTTAACGATAAATGTATTTATGCTGCATGAAAACAAAAATCTACGCACCCAGGTTGTCGTTGCCGATCATGATGGAGTTCTGACCTGCTTTGGTATGAAAAGAAATACTGCACAGGTGAGCTAGGAAAACGCATGCATAGTATCACGAAGCTTTTCTTAATTTTAAATTCAACATTATTTGCAACTAACTGGGATTTTATGGTATTATGTATGTTATGTTGTTTTAGCATACAAGCTAGCTACAAAACTAAAAATTTCCCCCCCCTGGGTAAATATCCTCAGGGGGTACTCCCTATCTTTGGGTGGTAGGTATGACCATCAAATGTTTAGGGATTAAAATAGTCAGTCTGGTAATTTCAGGGGTTGTTAAAAGAAAACCAGGGTTAAACCAAAAGGCTGGTATTTTTTAGGGTTGAAAAATGTGAAGCTAAATATTACACTTCTTGCAGTCCCATGGTTTTGTAAACCTGCATATTGATAAGAAGTTAAGACAAAAGGCCTTTGGTGAATGTCCTGTTTTGTATTCCCCTTAATTTACTGCATATCACATTCGGCACAATGTGAGGGGCTTTAGTGGAAACCTGCTAGCTATTTAGGGAAAAAATGCCAATTTTGGCATTTTTTAGTGTAATTTTCAAATTGAGAGATATTTCAGGGTCAAAACTTTTATGCCTTGGTATTTTTTAGGGTATTTTGAGGACTTTTCTAACAGTCATCCCTACTCTTTCAACCCCGGAAAATTCCCCCCTGGCAAATACCTTGAATAACTGCTCATTGGTGTGCATAAGTTCACTCACAACATTTTACAGCTTAGCCAGCTCGTACATATAGTTGATTCAGTCATTTTTAATCGTGATAGGGTGTACATAATTATATATTATTAACAATCCTTCTCCACAGGCAAATTGTGGAATATGTGTTTTGGGATTTTAGCTCACTCAAAAACAGACAAAGACCCCTCAGTCATGTGTTGCTTTATTTATAAATCATTGACTAACAAAACAAGCTGGACAACTTATTGAATAAATATGATCTGTTTATGAATAATAATAACTATTTTTATAGCGCCTTTCTCCTAAAGACCCAAAGCGCTTTACAATATATATGTTGTTTAATCATCAGACAGTGTTTAAGACACTCCCTGGTTCAGCGGTCACTCGGCTGTGTCTTGGGGGTCCAGATGGAGCCGCCAAGGAGAAGATATTTATAACCTCAGGAGCTGAAGTGAAAGGCTTCACCAAGAAAGGAAAACAGTTTCTTGGTTTTGACACCAACCTGACAGAAAGTATTCAATCCATGTAAGTGTTCGACGTAGAGGTATATTGAAAATTATTAAACAGGCTTCTCAAAACCGGCCAGCTGGTGGCCGAATGAGCCACCACTTCCAACTAGCACAGAAGAAAATTAATCTTTACCCAAGAGTCTTAGCTACCACATGTTAAACAAGAAATACCATGGTTCTGTTGAAGAAGTCAGTTTTAGTTTATGAAATCGAACACAAATTATAGCACTGTTTGTTGCATTTAGTGGCTTTGGGGGCAGTGCAATCTAAGGTTTATAAGGCACTGCCTGTCTCAGGAAACTTTACTAGTATAACAGGGTTACAGTTAGTCGATCTTGCTCATTTGGAATCCAGTCGCTTATACTGAAGCTTTAACCTTCTCCTCCAGGTCATTTTGAGAACCCTGATTAAATATACTTTATTTATGTTATCATCGTAAAACAGATGAAAACAATATGTTCAATTGCAAAAATAAATCAATTGATTCAGAGATGGTATATGAAACAATGTATTTGGATAAAACAATTTGCTTTGTAGCTTATCCACTCATCGTTTACTCTGACGAGGGGGAGGGGGGAGGGGTATGAAAACCTGAAAAAGTTGTGGAAGTCGTTGTGACACAATTTTTCCTCAGACTTTTGGACCAATTAACTCTCCACCAACACGTAATTTGAATTAATTGAGTTTAGCTAGATATATACCAGATTATACTGCAAGTTTTAAATAAAAGTACACAATTGTATGTTTTAATTTCCTTTGTGTCAGGTTGTGATTCATTGCCAGTAGGGACTAAAAACTTAAAGCATGTAGCTGCCCCTTGTTCTTCTTTTTGATTTTTGTATTAATTTTATAAGATAATTTTTCCATTTCTCATCCAGTAACCCATGACACTTATACTGTATTACATTCATTTGTCACTTGTCTGGCACATCTTTTCATTGTTTCAAGTTATGCATAGTAGATCTTTAAGCATGCTTGTCCCTTTAAGTCTACTGGTTTTTTTTTACGGAGTTTGTAAATTATGTTGAGCACTATTTGCTCTCCTCACCAGGTGGGTTAGTGGAGCAGACCTGTTTTTGTGTGGAAACTACATTTACAATCATTATCGAGACTGTAAAGATGAGAATTACTACCTGTCAGGTGACAAGATCAATGATGTTCTCTGCTTGCAGTCTAAAAAGTAAGTTTTCTCACAAACTGTTTTCATGAACTTGTTCAAGAATGCTATAATGCCTTTAGCCGAAAAATGATATTAGAATTCTTGATTATTGTAAGTTTCTGAGGATCAGAATCAATTTATAATAGGAATGTTCAGGGTGTCTAATATTTCATGAAAAAAAACCAGAAATTATGTTACATGATTGTAGCAAGTGGGTGCATAGACTCATGATTCTACTGCTGCAGCAGTAATATCTTTTTTGACTTACACTAACTTTAATTATGTAATATGTAAATATTAGAATTAGTGAAACAGTTAATAAATCAGTCATGAGTAACTGAATAAAACATCCTTATAAATGTTCATACATCTGTTACTGCTGTTGTTGCGACAGGGGAGGTGGTGCAGATCCATTGCCATTACTAGCCTGTCAAGACCGGGTCCTCAGAGTTCTACAGGTAAGCTTTCATCATTTACAGTGTTCATCACCTGTAAGGTCCACTGTTAGACCCACCCTACCCTTAGCTGTAACCAAAATTTACTCTCAGACTGATGCAATTATCAAAATACTACCTACTATGCTGTCAGAGTAGCCTACCTAGCTACCTGAAATAGTAACCAGAATATTACTGCGTTGAGGCCAGTCTGGGCTATATATCTACCTGACATTGTGATCATTTAAGCATTCTGTGCTTAAGCCATCCTACCCTACCTGATGTTGTAACCAAAAAATTACTGTGCTGAGATGACCCTACCCTACCTGACAATGTAACCAAAAAGATTACCTTTACTGAGTCTATTCTACCCTACTTGACAGTGTAATCTTAGTATACTAATGTGTCAAGTACATCCTACTTGACCTCCCCCTCCACCCCACCATCTCTCTCACAAATTTGCTGTGTTTTACAGGAATCAGAATTGTTCTATGAAGTGGAAGTTGCTGGACCCCCACAAGTCCTTGCTCTGCTTAATGGCAATGGAGGTAGGGATCTCAAGCTGTAATACAGTCAGGGTATTTCTAGAAAGCAACACCACAGCAACATGTTTTATTTTCCTTGAAAAAAGACCTGGAAGTTGATGCTGTTTATGTCAGATTAAAAGTGGTCAAAATGTGTAGTTCCAAACAGTGTCAATACTTCCTCTACAATAATAGAATTGTTTGGAGCATCACTTAAATTTTCATTGCAAGAACTCCATTCATTTCCAACTGGTTCTTTTTGTCATGTAAATCATCTATTTTCTGGAATTTTCGTTATGCTATCGATTCCCCCTGAGCCTTAAATAAATTTATTATAAACAATACCTTTGGCATCCAGCCTCTTTTCTTTCAATCGTTAACAAGAAGGTTGACACTAATTGTGGTTAGCACAATTTGTTCAGCACTTCACTTGCTTGCAATTACAAAGCTCACCACACCACTTGCAAATTCCTCTCACAATGGACAAAACTCTTCACTTTACTTGCTTGCAAACAAAACTCACCACACCACTTGCAAGTCCCTCTCGCATTGACAAAATTCACCTCTTCCCTTTCCTTGCAAGTCACTTGTAAGTTCTTCTCATGCTGCCTTGCCTCACTGAAGTCACAGTACCCATACTGCTGCATGCACTGTGAGCTGGGATCCCGACAAACAAAATCCTTATCTAGTGGACGGTCAGGTTCGCTTAACTGCAGATGCAAGTTAATAGATTCATTTGTAAATTCTTCTCACGCCGCCTCGTCTCAATGACGTCACGGTACCCATAGTGCTGCAGGCACTGTAAGGGGTCTTGACAAACAAATCCACATCTAGTGGATGGTTAGGTTAATAGGTTCAACAAAAGGAATGACTCCCTTTGATAATTGTTGGGTTGCTCAGGTTTTGTTTTTCCTCAATATGTTTCTCGTTAAACATGTTCCATACAGGTCCTAGTGGAGAAGAGGTGCTTTATGGGACATCAGATGGCAAGATAGGCTTAGTTCAGATTGGACGGTGTGTAATGTTGAAAAATTACTTTTTTCGTACTGTTCATTGATATATTACAAACATAACTCTCTCTGGAGTCCCTCATACTCAGAAAATACTTTTTTATATCAGGGTTACACAGAATTTACATACAGAATACAGAAATGTTCAGCGTGACAAAGACAGTTTTTCCCATCAATAAAGCAAAGGTTTCAAGCTGAAGATCAAAAACAATCAGTGGACACCCTTTGGGAAAATTTTGCAAAGAAGAGGATATTTACAGTTTTCTTCTGATGTCAAATTAACAGACCCGACAATTCTATAGTAGTTTCACGTCTGGCTGAGTATATATAGAATATCCAAGACAGGCCCGTAAATCTTGCTTTTTTGCTTAAATCTGTTTTTCTGAGATTGCCAGAGTTAAAAGTTACTCTTGACTCAGAAATTGTTTTGCTCTTTGAAAAGAAACTCTTATTTAAAGTGTTTCTGAAGTGAATCATCTAAAATTAGAATTTGACCCATGTAATGTTCGATTAGACACTTGCTATCGGGTTTTAAAATAAATTTTGCGGAGAATTTATGAAGATGAAATGCCTATTTTTGCGTCAAAGCTGCAGAAACGTTTTAAGCTCATTAGTTATGTGTGATGTCACGTGATTTGAAATGCAGCAGATCAATTTCACTTTCCCGGTCCAGTTCATATGGTCATGGCGAAGTTTGCATGGCTGGTGGCCCAGTGTTTGAGCAAAAAACTCACTAGTTTGCTTTAAACGCTACTACAGAGTAGCTTGGAGTCCTTTCAAACCATTGGACGTCATAAAATTCCATCGTATGTTTCGAATTTTGTTCGCACTGAATGCACTATTATGAAAGCTTGTTTCACGGACTTTTTATCCATTTTCTTCCATTTACAGTCGAATAGAGCCCTAAAAGTGCCAACGACAAAATTGCTTAATTACAGCACTTTACGAAAAGTGTGTCTTCCCTTCATGTCCAAAATAGACGAGCTATATTTGTGACAAAGTCTTGAAACGCATGTTTCTGTTGGAAAAGTGCTTTGCTCTGTTGTTAGCTTTGTTATTTTCTCTGCAAGTCTTAACAAAGTAATTTAGTCTCATAGCTTTTTGAAATAGGATATAAGACAGCCACCCTTATGCCTTGTGTTTAAGGAACTCACCAAATCACAAGTGGGAAAAAACAAATGAGAAGCAAAGTGGAGGTATGTTTGCATACATGTACATAAAACAGGAATATGTACGCACTGTTTGGTTTACCCTTTCAGGTCAGCTGTTTCGGTCAATTTTCCAAACTAGAACACAAACTTTTCATAGAAAAAGCAGACGGAATAATTTGACTTTTTTGGAGACTATAATAAACCGTTTATTCAATGTGGTTTATGTTTAAATTATGTTATGAAACAATAGAGTTTTCTTCCCTTCGTGCCAAAATAAAATCTTTGTAATAAAGTCTCAGCAGATGTTTGTCACCAAAACTATTTTATATGTTGGGTAAATTTCCTTACTCACCCATACTTAATTATGCATACAGTAATGGCCGCCAACTTCACGTTTTCATGCATTTTATTGTTGCCAAACTACACATTTTCGTTTCGGGAATTGAAAGATATAATCCTTACTCAAACCCCCACTATTACTCCTAACCCTAACCGTGATTTTTGTTTGCTCGTTAAGGGAGGTTTACCTCCGATATTTTGGTTTTGAAGATCAATAGCTTTGTATGCGTAATGAAGTATGGGTGAGTAAGGAAATTAGCCATATGTTGTTTGAATTTATGTTTTAACGTTTTCAGGAGTCCTAGCAGTTGAAACGTATGATATCACCGCGGACGGTGTCCCCGACTTGCTGGTGGGTAGGGATGATGGCCTCGTGGAAATCTATGGCTTTGATGAAATGGAAGAACCAGTTCACAGATATAAACAGGTACAGTTGTGGTTTTGAAATCAAGCGAAGGTAATTGATTATTTTAACTTGCTGCCTGTCTGCGGTTGCTATGCAACTTCTTCATTTTCAGAGCCAAATTGCTAACCTTTGCCTTTTGCTGCTCAGTTTAGTTAACTTAAGCATAGTTAATATAGAAGGACTCGTTTGGAAAGCGGGCAAACCTCATAAGGGAAATACAAAGAATGTATGTTGTAAGTTGAACGAACTGTGGCCCAGCACATTCTTTGTCACAGGTGTTAGTGAGAATATTTTGACTGGCTATTTGCTGTTTTGCCTTTCAAAAGCTATTGTGTTTTGTGAAAGGTAAGGTCAAGAACTGACAACAAAAGACGAACAATGGATTCATAACCAGCCAATCTATTATTTAACTACTGTGAACGCAACATCACACGCACTCATTTTTACACAGTTATAATCCATTAATGCTATTTAGTATCGGGATTCACATTCTCTAAACACCACCTCGGCAACCACTTTATCTAAATTCCTAAAATTCCACTGCGTTCAACAGTGAATACGTCTTTTAGACTTTTGATTTGCCTCGGCCTCAACCATAGTTGATACACAGACTGGTTAGGAAATCCGGCAAACCTCACAAGGGAAATACAAAGAATATACAAGGATGCTTTGTTTTATGCTGAACGAACCGTGACCCTGCACATTCTTTGTCAAAGGTGCTAGTGAGAATATTTTGACTGGCTATTTGTTGATTTGCATTTCAAAAGCTTTTTTTCCTGCTCATTTTGTGCAGGTTCAAGAACAGAAAACAAAAGAAACTGGCGAACAAATTAAAGACATGCAACAATGGTTTCCTAACCAGTCCGTATTAATTAACTATGACTTAAGCATTAGCTACTTACTATGTTATTAGTATTTCAAGAAATTGTTTGGACACAACGGAGAACCTTTGTCAACTGTTGGAGTTTGTAGAATTTCGCTCACATCAATGGTTGAATGGACTTTTAAATTTTTAACGGAACGTCAACATTTTGGCGCAAAATAGCAAAAATTCGGGCTAAATTTCGTTACTCATTCACACTTCATTATACATACGATATTGATCTTCAAACCAAAATATCGGAAGTAAACCTCGCTTTTTGAGCAACCACAAATTCCCGAAATCATTGTTAGGGTTAGGAGTGAGGAATATATCTTTTAATTCCCGAAATGAAAATGTGAAGTTTGGCGGCCATTACTGTATGCATAATTAAGTATGGGTGAGTACGGACATTTTACCAAAATTTAAATTATGTTGAAAATCAGTGTTTCGAAGTTTCAAAAATAATAATTTATGTTACAGAAATTTCAAATCGTTGTTTTTGATTTCTGTTCATCAACAGACGTTCAACGAGAGCATCACGTCCATAACAGGCGGGTGTGTTAGTAGCCCAGGATATGACGAAGTTGTAGTCGCGTCGTATGCCGGTTGGATTGCCGCATTAACGACGGAGCCCCAGCAAAAAGAGGGAGGGCCTGGAACAAGCGTCGCCCCTCAAGAAACAGTTGATGCGGAAACACAGGCCAAGATTGAGTCGTTAAGGTTGGTGGGTTTCTCCTATGATAAACGCGTTTAGATAAGAGTTTCTTCCCATATACACATCAACACTACCATGGTTCAACAAAGAACTGACAAAGACAGAAGACGCTGTCAAAACATGTCTGCAAAGAATTCCAAAGTTGTCGTTTATGTTTTGAAAAAAGAGTATCTGTTAAATTAGGAGGTATAAACGCGCGGGATGTTGTGTTTTAAGGGAGAACTGAACCTTTAAATCAACTTTTCTTAAATAGAATTCTTAATGGCGAGGAAACCGTGTTTAACGTGTTTTTCTTGTGTCGCGCTGATTCTCCGAGAAATTCTAGTTTGAATGTGCAAAATGAGGTTTTTGAGCGTGGGCGCATGCCAATTTGTCAGCGGTAAACTTAAGGTAATGTGTGACGTAGGTTCAAGCGTTTGTACTGTTATGGCTGTCATCAGCTCGCGTCCGTAGTTAAGAGTAAAAGTAAACATTTCAATGGTGTACGGTTTTTCCCTTCAGTGTTGAACTTTTCTAGTGCAAACTATATAACTCTTCCCCTTATCTGATGAATGTCTTAACAACACTCTAGATCTTACTCTACTGACTAGTTCTGAGCCACCGGTACAAGGGAGGGGGGGGGGGCATGTAACGTGTTCTAAACTCCAATTTCTTGGAAAGTCGGCACGGCAAGAGAAAAAAAGATGAATACAGCTTCCACACCACTAGGGGTTTCATTTTAAAGAGGTTGGTTTTAAGTTTCAGTTTCAATTTTAGGTAAAGTTTCTTGGGATGATCAACTGAATCAAGTACATGTTAACATCTTAGTCGGAGATCTTTGTCGTGAATGTAACTGTGGGAATACACATTGCAGAGAACAAACTCTGCCTATTCTTAACAGCTGGTTAAATTTCCAGTATTGAGTAACTAGTCTAACCCAAACAGCTATAAATCACACTGTTGGCCAGCCAGGTTATTGAGTTATTCACAATGCATGTGTCTGTTGTTCTTGTTTCAGGCAGGATATCGACACCCTGCAACAACAGGTTCTTCGGGAAAGAGAGAAATATCAATACACTGCACAGTCCTCCACCGCTGTGTCGGCCATTCCCCAGTTTGCCATTAACGATCGCTTTGCTCTTAGCCGAGACGATGCCAGCTATACTCTGGGAATTGAAGTGCAGATCCCGATAGACAATGTTCTTTTGCAGGTTTGTCATTTACTATAAAATGAACCATCCGTTTTTCACCTTAAATACTTTAAGAGCTCTATTCTATATATCGTGTGTGCATGCATAAGTTACCTCATAAACAACGTTCACTTGGATCAGGGTAGGGCGACCCCGGTGTCGTAGGTTGTTCACTACCAAGTGAAAGCAACTCTGAATGAGTATCAATGTAAGCCGTGTGTATACCAGACTATCAAGACCATTAATTTCAAAGTCTTTGTATTTGTAAACATGTGTTGAAAAGCCGTCATTCGGGGCACTTGTAAAGCATTATGTTGTAGGACCAAAGAAACATAGTTAAACAATTCTGTTGACCTGCATTGTTGTTTGTCGCAGAGTGATGTTCCAATTGATCTGCTCGATGTGGAAAAAAACTCAGCTGTCGTAAGCTACAGCACGTGTGACATGGAGGTAATGTGTGTTGGCGAGTGAATGCTGTTTTCTTACCAAAAAAGGGTGTTATGAGTAATGTATTTTGTCGAAGCTATAAATTGGGGGTTATGTTGCAGGGTTCGTACGGTTCATGGAAAACCTGGAAAGTTCTGGAATTATAAATGTCATTTTCAAAGCCTGGAAAGTAATGGAATTTCGATTATGGTCATGGAAAACTCATATTCATAATTCATATTGTTCATCACACAATAGAACTGAGTTTTGGAGTGCAGAATCCTCTCGCCGGATCGTAGACTAGTTTACATAAAAAGGACATTTTTTTACTGTTAGAATGCATGTTATGTTTGGTTCAGCGTTGGTTGCATTCATTTCTGCTCGTGAACTGGAAGATGGCGGAAGGAAGGTTTCGCTCACCAATTAAAGGTACTGACGAAGAACTTCATGTCGAAGAGTCCGTTCCTAAATCGACGAGATATAAAAGCAAATGGGCCGCAACTATTTTCGAAACGTTGCAAACAGAAAGGTCGATAAAAAGGGCTATTCTTTAGCCGGATGGAGCCTTAGGCCTGTTTTAAACGTCGAACTTCACAGGTGCCGAATCTAATGCTAATGAGCTAGAACAATAGAATTTGCTTATTAGCATTACATTCGGCACATGTGAAATTCGACGTTTAAAACAGGCCTTAAAGAGCTATGATATAGAAAAAGTTCAGGAGCTGACGACGGAGTTAATAAAATTTGGAATGTGACATGGTGTGTCCTTACGAATTTGTTAATTAAGAACAACTTTATCCCTAGAGTTTGAAATTGGTTCAAACACGCAAACGAGTGTTTGACGGGGTTTCAAGACTCATCCACCTGACCAAATTCGGCTCCCTGATGGTCTGAAATTACATGAATAATTAATGAGTTTGAGAAGATAAAGTAAAAAGCTTCTAGTTTTCAAGTTTGTACGGTTGTTTTGTTTTTTAGTGGTGCTTTGTGGGCACTTTCATGAAGCTCAAACTTTTATTAGGAAGCCGTTTTAGGAAAAAGCTTGACATGATTAACGACTTTATCTTAATGGTCATGAACTCCAGGTTGACAATCGCGCGTTTAGTTCTTGAGTTAAAGTGTTGTTTTGCGCTTGTAACAAGTTCAGTAGAAAATATGTCCTTCGTTTTGCGGTTTCTTCTTTCAGAACGGGAATTTTCTGCTGGCCACCTACAGATGCCAAGCCAACACCACTAGGCTGGAGCTAAAGGTTCTCTAGATTTGATTCATTTCTTAAATATAAAAATGTTTCTGTGTTTACCTAATTTAGACCATGGTAGACCCCGAGGTAAGCTTAGAAACTATGACGCAAAGAGATGTGGGTTTATGCTTATCGAGGACATATTTCCTGATTTATGCTAAAAAAAGTACTGGTATGAATCCTGGTTGATTTTTTTTTTTGAAAATCACCGCCTTTTGATGTGTTTACCACTACTATACTTTACCCTGTAGGTATATTTTGTGTTCTGCATAATCAGTAAATTACTGCAATATCTTTTTTTTGCATGTGCCGAACAAGTGCGTCTGTACTTTAACAGTTTTTTACTGTACTGTAGATTCGATCTATAGAGGGACAATTCGGGACATTGCAAGCCTACGTGACACCTCGAATCCAGCCCAAGACTTGCCAAGTGCGCCAGTATCCTATCAAACCGCTCTCTCTACACCAGAGGACCCACGTCTTTGACGAAAACAAGTAATGACTCAATCTTGTAACATATTTCTTGTTCAGGTCTTCAAGGCCCAAAAAGAAAATTCTCAAAGTGTGGGATTTACTTTGAGACGATTCTGGTTTTGATCGGCGAACTAAGACACGGGGAGAAGTGAGAATTCAGTGCTTTTTGGTGCCTAAAGTTCTTTTTTGTTGACTGTCGCGAGTTTGTTTTGTGCCTTGAGAAAATAAATTTTCATTTTTGCCTGTATCACCAGTAATGGTTACGGTGCCTTTATAACATCACTTGTAAAAAGCTTAAAAATCAAGTTTGTGGACTGTAGTAGTAAAATATTTGGAAGTGAGAATCTGTAATTGTCTTGGTTGTTCAGGGAAAAAAGATTTCACTAAATATACTTGTCTCGTTGAGAGGAAGCTGTTCGCTGCTTTAAGTTAAGTCTGCAGACCAAGTATTCCAAAAATACAAAATTCAGCATTTCAAGCTATGAAACTACCATGGTTTCTTGTTGTTCCGAGAAAAAAATTACTGGCTTTTTCTTGACAAACCCCACATTAAGTACTGAGATTATCTGACGTAGCTAATCAAATTTTAGTTGACCAAAGCAATCTATAAGCTATTTTGAGCCCCGTAAGTCTCTGTGACTGTTATTTTTACTTTCATATGGAAAATGTTTTTGCGTGTACATACTGTAACTGGAGATTTGTCGAAACTATTGGTCATTCTGAAACAGATGGCGGCTGGACATTTTTACCACAATGCTTTGCTAACCTCACACCGCTAAAAGAAGCTCAGGGAAGGTCATAGTTGCTAAAACTCTTCCTTGTACTAACAACACTGTGTGTGTCAAGTTTGAGGTTAACAGATTCTCACTATGCGTTTTTATGGGTAATTTTAGGTGTTAATGCGCTAGGAATTGTGGGTAAATAGACTTGTCGCGGATTGAGAAGACGGTCAATTTTTTACGACCTTTTTTGTTTGAGATGTTGTAAATGCATTACTTGTTAGTTTAAGCTCAAGTCCCACAATGCTGCTGCACAAATGTTTTCGACAGGCTTGAACATTTTTCTTGTACCGATTGCTCTAAATTGATAATTATCATTAATACTAAATGTTGTCTTGTTGAAGGCCAATGAACAGTCTTAAGCTGACGGGACAGTTCAGTCTAGCCGAGGTCCATTCGTGGGTGTGTTTCTGTCTTCCTGAAGTTCCTGAGAGGTATGACTTGCTTTAAGGCTCCAGTGTGTATTTTTAGCGTGTCATGCAGTATATTGTCGGCGACGCAGTGGCCAAGCGGTTAGCCGCGTTCGACTCGTAATCCTTGGATCGCAAGTTCGAGTCCTGGTCAGACCACTGTATGTATTGTTTCCTTGAGCAAGACACTATGAAAACCCAACGTGTTTCCAGGCTACTCAGCTGTATTAATGAGTACAAACCTGCTTTTGTTTGGGGTTATCCTGCAGTGGATAAGTGTCCAGTCCAGAGGGATCGTTGGATAAGCACCGGCCTAGTGAACCACATAGACTCGAGAAAGAGTTTTTAATTAAAACTTTTGTTCTCTAATGTATATACTTACTGTTCTGTATGTAAGTAGCCCGTTGCTTTAGTCCTAACATTGTGCCGTTATTTCAGATGTTCTCTCTTTACAGTTGTTCTCTGCTCTAATAACATCTCATGCAATGTCACTTCTCCGTACATTTTTTGGCGTGGTCCGTTGAAGATAGTGAGATTAGGCACCGCGTATACGTGAGACGGCAAACGTCAATTTGCTGTCTGACGTTTGTCTTATTTCTGTTTTGCTTTCTTGGTTTTCGCTTCACGTTGACGCGAGCTTCAAGCGAAAACACGCGAGCGACTCGAATTAGACTGGAAACTTGTCACAAGTAAATTCAGTGCAATTAAAATCTTATTCTGAAAGTACATATTAGCAAAGAAAAAAACATTTTTTTACTGTTTGCATGTCACAATTAACAATTGTTTGATTCCCATTATAATGAAAATTGCCAACTGGCACTATCTGAACAACTTCTTATGTTGTTTTTTCAATTCAGCTAACTAAACATTAAGCATAACATCCCTTTTCTTTTTAACGACTTAAAATCTCTTTTTATGGTTGAAAATCTCACATAAAAATCATACGCGAAAACCCTTACCTTGGCGTACGTAAGGCAAACGTGAAAGGGCAGCGCGGGAAAATCTTGCTGACGTGATCACATTTCACGTTCGCGTCTCGTGTATATATGCGGTGCTAAATCTCCCCGATATCTAAAAAACATTTTAAAAGTAGATTGTTTAAAAATAATTTGTTCGTAATCTTTCTTAAAACTCCAGAACCCCAGCCGGGGAGCAAGTGTCGTTCCATTTCCTCTCAACCTTCCTTGATACACAACTGGACTGCACTTACAAGTAAGCTCCCACAATTGATGATGAAATTGCATGATACCATAATAATGATGGTGACGTCAAAAAAGACAAAACAGTTGCAATGACAGTGATAGCGAAAGTGGTTAATTACTAAGTTACAGTCTTGATAAAAGTAGCATTGACTTGATAATTTAAGTATTTGGGGGGGGGGGGGGCTCATTTAAAGAAAGCCTAATGATAAAAAGATATGTACATGCGTATCAAGTATGTGTGTCCATTTATACACCGAGGTTTTCATTCATAGCCATTGAGATATGGTGCAATTATGAACCCAAAGCATCATGTTTAAGGAAGAAAAGAAACCCCAGGTAAGAAAGAGAAAAGAAACTTTTTAGCTAAAAGTAGCAAGAATACCCGTAGTATGGGTGATGATACAACAGGACCGAACTAGTCAGTATAAGAACGGATGTAATCCTGAACCAAATGTCTTGGGGAAACTGGATTTTTAACCAGGAAAAATATATATATTTATATCTTCGCTGAATTTTGAACAAGATCCAGAGATAGATGTTTTCCAAGTTGAATAGAATTTCAGAAAGTTGAATAAAGTCGGTTTAAACCAGCTACTTTATTAAAAGTACTTGATGGGACTACTGATAAATATTCTCTGTCGTCTTTGTTTAACAATGCTTGGGAACGACATACATATTTAACACCTTTCTTATTTAATCGACTTTTTGCTGTTATTTTATCAACCAAGTTATTTGTTAAAAAGTGCTCAGCAAAACTTCGATAAACACTATTAAAGTTCAGCAATTCACCAAATTATTCTTTCCCCTATTATTTCTATTGTTTTTATAAATAATTAAAAATGTGCTGTGTTGCTGTGTTTTTTTTTTTTTTTGACTTAATTATTGTTTTTCCTTATTACAAGTTGATATCATTTTTATTCATTTATTTGGTTATTTTGCGCTGATGTAAACATTGTAAAATTAAAAATGTGTTTGGCTGCCCGGCTAGTGTAGCCCCTAATGGTTATTCGGGGTAGCCAGCACCTTATCTTGTAAGTAATTTTTAGAAATTTATTAATTTAATCACAGCTAAAGCCAAGGTGAAATAAAAATATTTTGTGGTAAAAAAACCAAAGAAACAAAAAAAACTGTATTTTAGTGCTTTGTTCATAGCTCTTGTGCTTACATAAGCAGATGTTATAAATAGCGTACATTTTTTGTACGAACATAAAGCGACAGTCCCTTTCTCACAATATATATCATCTATTCCAGGAAAGGTGAAGCTGTATTCCGATCTGACAACATTTCAACCATCTCGATCTTGAAAGATGTTCTGACAAAAGAAGCAACGAAAAGGAAAATCAACCTAAATATTTCATACGGTGAGCTCTATAGCTGTTCAGTATGAATGACATTCCAACCCATAAAATGATTTTTTGTCCAGAGTCGGCACAGTGGGCAAGTGGTTAACGTGTTTGACTCGTACTCCTAGAGTTTGTTTTTGCTTTACTGATTGATAACACGGGAAAAATGAAGATAAGTTACTAATCTAGTTTCTTACTTTTCAGTTCTAACAGATTTGTTTTTTGTTTTCTATACTTTTCTAACTCTTAAGCGGAGTTGGCGCAGCGGTAAGATCCCGAGGTTCCCGGTTAGATTCCCGGCCTGTTTAAGGGTTAAATATCTGAGTGACCTTCTTTTCAGCTTAAGTCCACTCAGCTTTCTCTCCTTCCGGGTTGGGTAAAATGGTTACCAGCGTATATAGACCGCTTAAAAATGGCTACCAATTGCACCTATATATGATCCTGGCGGTAAAACTGATCATTGCGAAGCACCTTTTAGCATGAGATGTTACAGTGGAATACCGGTATAACGATATGCTAAGGGGACATCAAAATGTTATCGTTAAACCGGGATATCGTTATACCGAGATTCCCGGTATAACGATATTGTGGGAAAAGTTCTAGAAATATCGTTATTCCGTGAAAAGGTGATGTACACGTTTTTATTCTACGTTCACCGAATTAATACTTTGTAATATTAAATGATTCACAAGTGCAGCATCCGGAGTAATCTTTGCTGTCCTTTAAATGTGTCAAAACAGTTTCAAATTAAGGAAACTTATAAAAGGCAAGGAAGAAAAGCCAGATAAACTATGATCTAAAACCAGCATTTCCTGTGCTCTGTCATGTTGATTTTATCGTTATACCGGAAAAGATTTTGCTCTCGGGGAACAAAATCCCCATCGTTAAACCGGGAATATCGTTAAACCGAAGATCGTTAAACCGGGATTCCACTGTTTATGTAGAAAGGCATCACCTAACTTTCTTGCTTTCTACTCTTCAGACTTAAGCGAAGAGTCCGTGGTTCATACTCTCAACCTCATTCACCCTAAACTGGAGTACCAACTGTTACTGGCCAAGAAAGTTCAACTAATAGACGCACTGAAGGTGAGTATTAAGATGCAACAAAAACGACGTACCCGTGTTTTCATAGAAACAAGCTAGCCAACGATGAATACTTAAAACCAAGGGCTTGTGATTTTAGATGCAGATTTGGGTATGAAGCCATGCGGGTAACTTTTAGGGAACATTTGAAATGGTGAAATAATACAGGGGAGGGTAGCTTCAGTGTGTTACGCCACAAAATGTAGCAACTTTTGACGTAAAATTTAGCATTAACCAAAAATCTAACAACTTTTAACGCAAAGTCTTACATCATTTGACTCGGCTTGTAACTTAAAAAGCAAAGTCTAACAACTTTTGACGCATATTGTAGGTAAACGCAAAACATAACAAAAAAATTAAAACAAAATTGGTTCGCTATATTTGTGGTATTTTGTAAATGAATTTTGACCCAAAATGGAACACTGATGCAAAACGTCACAACTTTTGACGCAAAATGCAAGATTAACCCAAAATATAACAACTTTTGACGTAAAATGCAACATTAACCCAAAATCCAACGACTTTCTCTCAACAAAACGAGCAATGTGATTGTTTGAATCTTGGTCACGTGCCCCTGATCAAACTCAAACGTATCCCGAACGGATACAGTTGCGAACTTGTTGCCCGCCCACCGTCTTTGTTTGTTTGTTTTTGCTAGATGATTGTTTTTAAGGGAAAGTCTAAATATATAACAAAGCACTAAATATATCTCCTGTCCCTCAGGAAACAAGTTAGTTTTGTTTCCCTATATCTTGTTGTTTCTCTCAATTATTAGAAATGCGACTTATACGTACTTTGGACATTTTAAATCCTCGTGGGTTTGAGCGCTTCTCTTTTAATTAACTTTATCTATTGCACCGACCCTTATGTTTTTTTAAGAATTTACCAAATTACAACACTTGCAAGTGCAGCATGGATTGTAATACTTCACTTTACCTTGTTACAGTTTTCAACTGAATTAACTGTTCCAAAAATCTTTAAAAACAATAAGTATTCAACATAGTTTTATGTACATTTTTTCTTATATAAAAGGAATACTCCCTTGGCAATCCGTCTTCTACGTTTGATTTTCCATCTTAGGCTAGTTTCGATTTATCTAAGGGATACTTGATTAAGCTTTGTGTACTTTCCGCTTTCTTAGGAACTCCAGATGCACGAAAACGATATAAGTTTCTTTGCTCCAGAGTATAAACAGGTTCTAGGTAAGTGTGGTGTAGTCGAAGTTTAGAAATGATCATAGTATCTGTAGGCGACGAGCTATCCTGAAAGCACAACATCGTTTCACCAGCGTGGTTAGTGACCATTACAGCCACACCCAGTGCTCCTTTGCGCGCAGATTTGAAATGTTGCGGAACAAATTTGGTATTTTAATTAGCAAGTTCTCTGAGCAACCTGAAGTCCACCTTCCAGTTCCGGACGACGAATTACAGTGATCTTTCTGGACTCATTTGGCAACTGCCGTGGCGACTTTTCCTTCGAAGATAGCAAGCAGTTGCGTTATTGGCCCGGTTGTACGAAGCCTGGATAAGCTATCCGCCGGATAAATGCTTTCTATTCTTTGCAGTATTTAAACCATAGGTTCAGGAGTCTTCCACTCACTTAACAACAAGGGATAAAGAAATCAACAAAGAGGCAAGTAATCTTTAATTAATCAGTGACGACAAATAGCTTTTATCCAGCGGATAGCTTATCTAGGCTTTGTGCAACCGGGCCTTGGTCAACAGAAGTTCAGTACGTATATACAATGACATTGCAAAAAGGTTTGGATTATCACTTCAAACTGCCTCAAATATTATCAATGTAGTTGTAAGAAACGGAACTGTTTTTCCTCGAAAACCAGGACGAAACGATCGAACAATTTGTGTACCAGAAGTTGTTGCGTTTGTAGAATACTGCAAGAAAACAAAAGCAAGTATGCTAACAACTGAAATTCAACAGG
>JAOBAT010059665.1:0-20999 GCA_026413305.1 Hydrozoanthus tunicans | reverse complement strand
GAAGAAGAAGAAGAAGAAGAAGAAGAAGGAGAAGGAGAAAAGAAGAAGGAGAAGAAGAAGAAGAAGGAGAAGGAGAAAAGAAGAAGGAGAAGAAAAAGAAGAAGAAGAAGAAGGAGAAGAAGAAGAAGAAGAAGAAAAAGAAGAAGGAGAAGAAGGAGAAAAGGAGAAAAGAAGAAGGAGAAGAAGAAGAAAAAGAAGAAGAAGAAGGAGAAGGAGAAGGAGAAGAAGAAGAAGAAGAAGAAGAAGGAGAAGGAGAAAAGAAGAAGGAGAAGAAGAAGAAAAAGAACAAGAAGAAGGAGAAGGAGAAGAAGAAGAAGAAGAAGAAGAAGAAGGAGAAGGAGAAAAGAAGAAGGAGAAGAAGAAGAAAAAGAAGAAGAAGGAGAAGGAGAAGAAGGAGAAGGAGAAAAGAAGAAGGAGAAGAAGAAGAAAAAGAAGAAGAAGAAGGAGAAGGAGAAAAGAAGAAGGAGAAGAAGAAGAAGAAGAAGAAGAAGAAGAAGAAGAAGGAGAAGAAGGAGAAAAGAAGAAGAAGAAGAAGGAGAAGGAGAAGAAAGAATCAGAAAATGAAAGTATAATGCAAACATGTACATTAAAGGTACTTGTTTTAAGTGGTTGTTGCTGTTCTTGCACAAAACTTCATTGCAACTTGCACAGAGTAATGCCTCAGTCTGCAATATTTATTCAAACTAGTACTGCAGGCAAGCTATGCAAAACAATGCCTGGTTTAATGAGGCCTTTTAGAGAAAGTGGTCCTTTGTCTGCCCCAAGGGGGTAGGGAGGAAGCACAGGGGGGAGGGGGGTACTTCTTATATCGGGGTGGTAGATATGACTATCATATTTTAGGGGTTAAAATTAATAGTCAGTTCTATATTTCTAAAGGGTTGTTTAAGGAAATCCTGTGTTAAACTAAGAGCTTGGTGTTTTTATTATACTGCTTGCAGTCCCTTGTTATAGAAATCGTAACATACATACTAAACAAGAAGTTAAGACAAACATCCTATTACATGCATGCCTTTATTATTTATTGCATATTGGGATTGGCACAACACATGGGAAAATAGGGCCAATCTGCAAGCTATCCTAGCAGGAAAAAATTTCAATTCCCAAATGTTATTTTTCATCTAGAGCAATTTTTAAGCCAAGAGGTTGTTGTTTTATGATGGAAAAGTTTTATGTCTGGGTATATTTAAGAGTATTTTTTTACTTTTCTGATGGTCATCCCTACCCTTTTAAATCCCCATGGGGGGGGGCATACATGGAAGGGGGGAATCTCCTGGAGTCACTTCCAGGTTGAAGTAGTATGGATGACTGTCAGACGAGTCACCAAAACACCCTAAAAGATACCAAGGCAAAAAAAAATTCCACCCTAAAAAAAAAACATCTCTGTTTGGAACTTACCCTAAAGATACTAATCGTAATTTGACATTTTCCCCTAAACATGTTGCCCTGAATGTGATATGCAGCGAGTAAAGGCATGCACAAAATAGGAATTTTATCATAAATTCTTACTAGTATGCACATTAACCAAAACTGGAATCAGACTGATACAACCCTAAAATACACCAGGCTCTTGGTTTAACACCAATTTCCTTTAACAACCACTAAAAACAACAAACTGGTTATTCTAACCCCAAAAAGATACAACAACCATACCAACCACCTTTAAATAGGGGGTGCCCCTCCCCCTTGGGGGGGGGGGGTTATCAGCCATAGTCACGGGGATTGACTTTTTAACACTTAAAAACTGAAAAATATTTTCCCCCACCTTGAGAAAGATCTTTTGCTCAAAATGGGCAAAACTGATTTACCTTTGTGGGTAAATCCCTCACCAGCACAACATACTGATGGTGACAGCCTTTAGCGAGGTACTCCTGACGATACACTGAGAACACCTTCCACTCCTCCAAAAGTAGGTAGAAAATAACAAAGGTATATACCCAGATACCAATTAGATGAGCCCATAGCTTAGGGCTCCCCTGCTTAATGTTCGACATCGACAGTTGCTCCAGTTCGCCGAAATCATGTCCGCCGTAGTAATTCAGGGGCAACAGCACGGCTATCCCGTATGGCAGAATTACTAACGAAATCTTAAAACACAACTTCATAAATCTCAGATAAACTAACGCATCTATCCCCGCGTAGTAGAAGACATCGTCGTCGTTAGCCATAAAAGCGGGCATTATCCACGCAAAACAAGAGTGAGGCATCTTTCCCAACGGAAACATCGTGTCAAGAAGAAGCAAACGTGGCGAAAAAACTCTCTTCAAGCGAGGTCGGAGAAACGAAAACAAGAAGAGACAGATAAAGGTAACAACAAAATTTGCTACCAAAGAAACAACAAACTGGCTAGTACTGCCGGACAAGCCAAGGAAACCATTGGTTTCGTTTTTGGCACCACTCTTAAATGTAGATAAACTCATGATTTGTTTCGACTCTTACTTATGCAGTGTTTCTATTGATATCGCGTGCTTTAAAGCAGCCATGTTGGAAGTGACGTCATATGAATCATACTCAGTTCCAGTCATACCGCATTTTTTAGATTTTTTTTTTATCATTTTTTTTTCAAAAACTTGGGCAGGTGGGTACTTGGCCTGGAATATATTAGCGGTGTGCCGCTCAAGCCCCCCCCCCAAACCCTGACCCTATTTAAAACAGCAAAAATTTGAATATCTATACCCTATTAAAGACTAAAGTTTATAATGTGTACCCTCCCGGATCCTTATATATAAAGACATTCATCGTTATTCTTGTAAATTTTTTGTAAATGACAAAAATGTCGAAGAATTTACTTATCCATAACAGGCAAAACATTCGCCAGGCAATGCATTTTCAGCAGCTGTTTAGTGTTTTTCTTTTCCAGTCTAATTCAAGTAACTGGCGTGTTTTTGCTTGACGCTCACTTCAACGTGAAGCTAAAGCCAAGAAAACAAGACAAAATACGACAAACGTCAGACGGCAAAATGACGTTTTCCGTCTAACGTATACGCGGTGCTAAATCTCACTATTATATAGGAGTATCTGGGCCGGGGAGTTCGGGGGGGGGGGGGGGGGTGGCAGGTTTAGCGTTGAGCTTTAGAAGCAAGTTTAGCGTAAGAGCCAGACTCTAAGAACACATAGTTTACATTCTATATTTCGGTATATGCCTGAGTGTATGGGGAACTTTTCCGAACCTTTTAGAAATGTTCTAGAACTAACATGTTGCTGTTAGTGCGTGCTTGTGGCACCCAGAGGCTTTTCCCCTGGACGACGGTATCGACTATCAGTTTTACTGTCGCAACCTTTTGGTATATTTTTAAACAATTAGACTACGAGGAAGAGATTTTATGAGTCAACAGTCAACGGAAGGCACGAAGCGACAAGTTTACTATTATAGATATTTAATTTACGATCATCAAGAACGACGACAAGTAGTTTAATTGTTTTAGTAAAATATAAATAGCTTTCTATCTTTGAACTATTTAAA
The DNA here is from genome assembly GCA_026413305.1 of Hydrozoanthus tunicans. Lineage (NCBI taxonomy): Eukaryota > Metazoa > Cnidaria > Anthozoa > Zoantharia > Hydrozoanthidae > Hydrozoanthus > Hydrozoanthus tunicans. The sequence continues at coordinate 17,539 of JAOBAT010059665.1, read as the reverse complement.
AACCGATATTTACAGGCTCGGCGGAACATTTTTAGGGGTTGTTAGAGAGATCCTGTGTAAAACCAAGAACCTGCTATTTTTCTAAGGTTGAAAAACATAAAGCCACTTAGAATGCACACAGTCCAGCGTTTTAGCAAACGTGCGTACTGAGCAAGAAGTCGGCACACTGCAACACAAGGGAACTTAGCCCCAACCCGCTATAGCTAGCGGAGATTTTGCCGAATGCAGTTTCTGTAACTAGACAAATCAGTACGAACTATAGTTACAAACTAGAGACAAGTTTACAAAAACCAAGTGCAGAACAACAGACCACAGATAGTGATAAGAAAGCTACTTAAACATACATCGTACCAAATCAAATCTTAAATCGAACCGCTTCATGTTGTATGTCACAATTAACAACTGGTATGATTCCCGTTAATAAAAACTGCCAATTGGCACTATCTGAACAACTTCTTGTGTTGTTTCTTTAATACATTGAGCATAACATTTAAAGACTTAAAATCTCTTTTTATGCTGAAAGCAGATAAGAAAGTCTCACGTAAATATCAAACGCGAAAACTCTTACTTTGGCGTACGTACGGCAAACGGTGAAACGGCAGACGCGGGAAAATCTTGCTGACGGGATCTCATTTCACGTTCGCATATCGCGTTTACACGGTGCTAAATCTCCCTGGGAGCCGGGCCTCACGCCTGTAGTTATAGTTCTTCCCTGGCTGGCACTCACGCACCAGTATTACAAACGTATACCTAAGTAATTGCGTACCAAAACGATATCCAATTTTGAATCAAGAATAATTTATTTTAGCAACCAATCAAACAGTATTGTAAAGTGTTTGAAAAGTGCTGGTTATAACACCAGAGTAACACAAAAGCACTAGTTGCTATTAAATGTGTTTGGTAATCGGACTTCGTGCTTCGGCTATTGACAATTTTTAAATAATCCCCCTCCCCTCTTCTCCCACATTACGGTAATTGATAACTAAATCATAAAGCAATTCTTTTCGGTAAACATAAAAAATGGAAAGTAAAAAAAATACTATTTTTTTATTTGTTAAGTATTTTTAAAGTTTGCTGTAATCGATCTTTAACTTTTGAAATTTGTATTACATATTTTGTATCAAACGAGGCACTGAAAAAATAACTAGAACCCAGTCTCTTTTTGGTTGAAGAATGGGATCGAGGTTGTCTGATAACTTCATATTGAGGCTTCGTTGACGTCATATCTTGTGCGCCGTGTAACTTCTTTCCTTTTCCCTTAGCTGTGGCCATTGTCTGCCCACAGTCTTAGAAGACTAAAGGTTTTCTGACTTTAGCCTGCAAAGTGCCGGCAAAAAATATAAAAAATGGGTAAGTAAGCTCAAAAAGTATCTTTCTCCTTTACATATGAGTTTGACGGTAATCCTTAACGTACGATAAGCATAAAATACACGCCAAATAACGATATCTTTCTTCTTCTCGCAGGAATAAAATTTCTCGAAGTACTACGTCCATTTATTTCCATCATTCCTGAGGTTTCTAAACCTGAAAGAAAGGTAAGGAAAGAAAATTGAAGTTTCAAACTATTAGCCATATGTTTCCTTGCTAATGCGGCTGAGCGATATTATTTTCCTGCTAGATTCCTTTTTGGTGAACGGTTCCATTGTGAGAGAGCATTTGGGTTACGTGTCCGTTAGTGTGTGGTTCAGCGGTCAAACTCGACATTTATTAACAAACATTTTTCTGCCTTGTTTTTGCAGATCCAGTTTAGAGAAAAGGTGCTATGGACGGCAATCACTCTTTTCATTTTCTTGGTCTGTTGTCAGGTGAGTAGAAGCCATTAAATTTGCGGGTTCGTATTGAAAATGAGAAATCGGCGACGGCATTTCTTCCGATTCGCTGGCTCAACCCGTCTTGTAGTTGTTGTGTTGTTGTTCTTTTGGTCTTCAAAAATGAAAGCCTTTAAAAAAACAGTTTTTCGTCTGTTTTGGCTTTGTTTAAACTGATAAAAGCATGATAAAAAGCTTCAATTTTTCTATGTGATATCGTTAAACCTTTCCTTTAAATTAACATTAACTCCAATATTTGAATGAACACTTTTGATTTAGATCCCCCTGTTCGGCATTATGTCTTCTGACTCAGCCGATCCGTTTTACTGGATGAGAGTAATTTTAGCTTCTAACAGAGGTAAGTCTATGGTCGAGTTTGCTAGTGTTTTTATGTTTTTTATTCATCTTAATGTTCTCCTTACCTTTGTTAGAAAATTTTAGTCACGAAATACATACAACATTTATTCCATTGGATGATCACGTGGTGATCCAAGTTTGTCTTTGGCTTTGTTACAGGATTTGAGAAATTTTATGTAGTTATCCAGTCATAATAGGAAGTATCACTATCCCCTTGGCGAAATCAGAGTTTTTATTTTTAAACCACTGTTGTGATTCTAAACACAAATAGATATTCTGATTTTAAACTGAAATAGCAATTTTCTCATGAGTTTTAATACTGCAATCCTCATACTTCTAGTACTGTCGCTGTGCTGTTGTTTTATTTTGAGCAGTATGATCGCTTTTATTTACTATAAGGAAACCTGTCTTTGACAGAGTTATACAATCACAGTTTTTCATTATTGTTTGTCAGTTTTTTTGACCAGTGTTTCATGTTTAAATTAAAGAAATTTTTAAGAGACAAAATTAGCAACTACATTTATTTGTAACTTCCTTTATAATAAAATCTGAGAGGGATGCTTTAAAACCATTGTTTTAGTAATTCGTTTAGGGGGGGGGGGACTTAAATTTACTCATAAGATAACAGAAAGGTTTGGACCCTGGCATTGTGGCCCGTCTTAATGAGGTTGAAGGGAACATTTGTCTCCAGAAATATTGTAAGCTGTACAGGAGGCAATAAAAGCTATGAAAGCAGCCTTTTTGTTGAATACCGTGGCAAATTCGTGAACCACTGTGTTTTAGCCTCTTGCTTCTATTATGGACCTTGTAGTATTCTCACTAACTTTTTTGTAAAAGCAAAAAGAAATGTAATACAGCTTAGACCGATACATATGTGCTCCAAAACTTTCTGTTCCACTTAATCGTAAAGCAACTGCAACTATTATTACATTAATGTTTAAATATAGATGCACAGTTATTGACAGTTAATTTTTGCTGTATTTTAATTAAGGTACCCTGATGGAGCTTGGAATCTCCCCCATTGTCACTTCAGGTCTTATTATGCAGGTTAGTTCTGCAGCTGTAATGTAACTGGAAATTCAATAGTCAACAATTTAATGGGTTGTAGAAAAAAAAAGATTAATTTTTTCATACCATGTTTGTGGTTAGTTTTAATGAATGCTAGTTCACATAGGGATTTTTGTCACCAACTTGACCAATCATATGTAACAAAGGCAAGGGTTTCATTAAAGTCCCTATCAAGCTTATTTTTTTACATTTTTGGATTAAAACTGTTGTCATCTGTGAACTCAAAATTCAAATAACCAAAGAAAATTTCCACGTCTAACTATACTTTTTAATCACAAAAAGATCGGAATGTAAATTTTGACCAAGCTGGCCGGGGACTGGTAACCTGTGACGTAGCAGCAGTGAGTTATGTGGTTTTTGACTAAAAATATCTAATTCTGTTAGAAAATGTCATAGAATTTTTTTTTCAAACATTCTCAAGGGAATTATAAGTCTTTGATTAAAGTTATAACAAAGTGACTATTGTAGCCAAAATTGAATTTTTTGAGATAAAAAAGATTGTCTCAGCTTCATGCCTCCTGCTACATCATCATTGCATGCTTCAAGTCTAAAAAATGTAACAGGAGCGGCGAGAAAAGGTTTTATTTTCGAGAGTTACTATTATTAAAGGGTTCTACTTTTCATCTGGAACTTAAAAAAATAAGCTTGATAGGGACCTTAAGGTTTAGAGTAGTAAAGCCCTTAGATTTGGATCACCGCCATTGTTCAAGTTTATTTTGTTCTTTCTGTTGAATCATTAAAAACAGTAGGGCAAAGTCTTCTTTGGAGCCATCGCTTTGTTTGTTAGTTTTCATATTTATTGAATCATTGTTTTTTATTTGAAAAATAGTTGAGAAAACTAAATCCAATTGTTTTGCTGCTGTGTTTGGTTGAATCATTTGACGTTTAAATCTTCTTAACTTATTTTATATTCCTTCATATTTTTTCACAACTGTATGTTCGGGGGATTTTTTGGTGTAAGTGCATTTTTCTAAGTATAACAATTTTTCCCCTAAATAACAAGCCTTATTTTGTACCATTCCAGCTTCTAGCAGGTTCCAAAATCATTGAAGTAGGAGACAGTCCCAAAGACAGAGCTCTTTTTAATGGATCTCAAAAATGTAAGTATTACTTGAGGGCATTGTTGTAACTAATGAAATTAGACTTCTTTATTTTGCTCATTGGTAATATTTGTTAATTGTTGTTTAAAAAACAACTATGGTCTGTAATTATTATGCACCAGTTTCATGTATAGGCTTGGGTCTAGCAAATTCAGTCGTTGTGCAACCTTTGGAGCTTGAAGTTGACAGTTTATCTCTATAACTCAAGCACCTGCTTCAGCTTCCATGAGATCTTTATAGTTCAAAAGTTTTGATCAATTTAAGTGAGCTACCTACTAAGTGGAATGGGGGGGGGGGAGGGCGGAGGGACATACACACTGAAGATCACGAGTATTTAAGTTTAGTTTTCAACTGACTTAGTTACTTCTATTGTTAAAGAAGTTAGCTTCTCTTTCTGGTATAATTCTTGACTGTAAATCAGTTTGCACATGTCTCATCTAATAGCAAGAGAGTAATCTACTACTGACCAAGTTAAAGCTCGATAGACTCAAAAAAACTATGGAGTTCTTTGATAAAATAGTGGAGTTACTCATTGTTACACATTTAACAAACACTTGAAATAATGTGTAAATTTGCAGTGTTCGGCATGATCATCACTATTGGCCAGGCTGTAGTGTACGTAATGACGGGTATGTATGGAGATCCGTCAGACCTTGGACCTGGAATCTGTCTGCTCATCATCATTCAGGTTAGTAATGCATTTTGATCAAACGTGGATTTGTTGATCTGGTAGTTGTCCATCAACAGTATTAAATTTCCACTTTTGTTAAATAATAAAATACATGTTTCATGTTAAGATGTTTCTCTATTTAAGTAAAGGTCTGTGTAAGAACTTGGAAACTTCCCATTGTTCTGTGACATTTCACTTTTCCCACACCAGGATATTTAAATTTTCATACTGGGAATACATAGACTAATTTTATACAACACAGTTTTTAGTTAAAAAGCAGTGAAACTCTATTTTAAAACAACGTTTCTTTTGTGCTATAACAATTAAGCCAATCATAGTGCTCTAAAACAAAAGGGAAGAAAACCTTTGTAGATTTGTTCTTAAATTTAATAACAGAAATGCTTCAACTAGAAAGGAATGAATGAGTGAACTGGAAACGAATACATAAGCTTAGTCATGAAGATATAGTCAATTTTTAAAGTTTAGCCAATCATACCAACAGTTAGATAATGCCACAATTAGCACCTTTCTACATTCCATTGCCATTGACCTCCCTAGTTCTTACTCGGATCGATACTTAGAATGTTAGTATGAGATATTCAGTTACAATGTAAATTATGAGGCTTGTTAAATTTATTCTCAACAGACTAGAGGTATTCATAAGAAATATCTTTAAGTTTTGATTTAGCTTGTGGCAGTTGAATTGGGCCAGATCCCAACTTTACACAAACTCAAAAAGCTAAGCAAAGGAATAAAACTTGTCCCTAAATTGTTATCAAGAAACACTGACAGTTTTCAGACTGTGAGTGCTTCATCTTCTTAATCAGCTTTAACCATAAACCTCAGCTCTAGAAAGTTTCTCTGTTAAAACTGTTCAAATATTCCAGGGCTTTGACAGATTCTTTCATAAGCCCACAAGGATATGGTAAAAACTACGGAACAAGAGACACATCTGTCGAAGAATCATTGCAACTTTAAAATTCCACACTAGTCACCCAACCCTCATTCTCATGAATGCTATCTCAAAGATAGCTGAATCATTTTCTTGAATGTTAGCCATAAAGCTCTGTTCGATTTTCTAACCAACCCTTGTTAGCAAATTTGTTTATTACGGTAACTTCATTATCAATTCTTGATATGGTTTTGTTTTTTTCAAACAGCTGTTCTGTGCTGGTATGATTGTCTTGCTGCTTGATGAGCTATTGCAGAAGGGTTATGGTCTTGGATCTGGGTAAGTTGTGTAAAATATTTTTTATCTTGTCTATGTTGATTGATATACATCTCACCCTCCCTTGCCTTAAGTACAAAATTGCAGGCAGTTTTTGGCAAATATGGATTGTCTGTTCATAACTGTTATGTATACACTATCATTTTGTGAAGTAACAAGTTCCATTTAACAAGTATTGTCGAGTCAGCAACCATAAAAAAACAACAAACTATACAATTTTTAGTTCTAAACATTTTTTTTTTAATTTGCAGTATCTCTCTGTTTATTGCAACAAACATCTGTGAAACAATTGTATGGAAGGCTTTCAGCCCTGCTACAATTAACACTGGCCGAGGTGAGATTTGCAACATTGCTGGTATTTGTGCTAACGTGGTTATGAAAACTTTGAATTTTTATGAATACTGTTTATATGGTGATGCTCAAGATATGTTTCAACAAGCACATCTGAGTAACCATTTTTTTCTGTGTCTGCTTTTTTTAAGGTACGGAGTTTGAAGGAGCAATCATTGCCCTGTTCCATCTGCTTGCCACTCGAACAGACAAAGTCCGTGGTTTACGAGAAGCTTTCTACCGTCAGAACTTGCCCAATCTGATGAATCTGATTTCAACAGTATTTGTGTTTGGCATTGTAATTTATTTCCAGGTAGGCAGTTATTCAAGAGACATTCTTAAAGCATGGTTTTTACAGTGTCTTAACAAGTTTGAACTTTTTTAGTTGTTTTTGTTAGTTTTTAATTAAAGGACTCTGAGCTGAAATGGCTTGTGTGAATGAGTTTCAGTGCCAAATTACTTATTCCAAAATTACTACTAAGTTGTTACAAGAAACTTTCTCTTAAAATAACTAGAAGTTAAGCTTTTCATATGCACACACTAATAATGTGCATGTAAACTACTACTTGGGCCTTTTAAACTTGATCATTTTGATTTAAGAGGGCCAAATTAAGAGGAATTTTCTGATTGTATGTAAAATTTAACCTACAGGGATTCCGTGTGGATCTGCCAATCAAATCTGCTCGCTACAGGGGACAGTACAGCTCCTATCCAATCAAACTTTTCTACACTTCAAACATCCCAATCATCCTGCAGGTACCAATTGCTTGAACTAGTTCTCTCTTTAAGATAGTTCAAGAAAGTTTTCTTTTAAACAGGTTTTGAGATTCCCCACAGACTTTCACTTTTCTAGTAAGCCAATATTTTTTCCTTTTTCTTTATGTCTTTCTAACAAAAGTTCTCAAAATTTAAAACTTACAATGTGACATAAAATTCAGAAGATTTATAATCCTCTTAAGTACTGAGTTGCTGTTTGAGTTTCATGGCAATTGTTGGTTTCTGAATTTGTTAAAAGGTTGCACAATTGCCAAATCTGAACATTGGCAGTCATTTAGTTTAGTAACAGGTTCCTTTTAAGCATTTAAACAGTTTTTTTGTACTTGTATTTTCTAGAAGGCATTACTATTATATAGGTTGTTAGTCTGTCGCCATTGTCAGAGTGAAGCAACAACATTGTAATCTTGCTCATGTTGTTTTCCATTTCAGAGTGCCCTTGTATCAAACATCTACGTCATCTCCCAGATGCTGTCTGTAAAATTTGCTGGCAACTTCTTTGTCAGCCTCCTGGGTGTGTGGGAGGAGGCAGGAGGAGGCCCCGCCCGCTCATACCCCATTGGTGGTCTGTGCTACTACATGTCGCCCCCTGAGACGGTGTCGCATATTATACAGGATCCTATTCATGCAGTGCTGTGCATTGTGTTCATGTTGGGATCCTGTGCTTTCTTCTCCAAGACCTGGATTGATGTGTCTGGGTCCTCTGCTAAAGATGTGAGTAACCCTGTTACAAAGCAGTTGAGATTATAGTCAACAAATAAAGTTAATGTTAGTGCCCTTTAAAAACTTGTTACTTTGTTCTAGGGCCATGTCAAGGCTACTGGTAGTTGTACGCAACATTATCGTGTTAATTGCTTAAAGTATTTTCATCTTGAAGAAATTATTTTGTTGAAGTTTACCTTGATTTTTTAACTATTTTGAAACAGACGGTTTATGACACTTCAAGATTACATCTCGATAAATTTTTGTTGTCAAAATAATTCTTCCCTTAGACCCTCGTATTTCAAAATAATAAGTGAAATGTTCAGGGTTTTCAATAAGTTTTGAAGAAGTGTCAGACCTTATTAAAGTAGGCGGCTGTATCCCTAGGGGTCAGCAAGAAATTCAAGGAGCTTAAAAAAACTAATGAGTGATTGTTATAGAAAGTAGGCGGCAGTGATTTGAGAAGTGGGCAAAGAAGTGGGAAATTTGCCAATTGCCGGCTTCTATTGAAACCCCCAAATGTTATATTATAATATTAGAATAAGGAAATAAAGCTTCTGAAGTTTTCTATAGTTAAGTTTTGATATATTTCTGTGTCTTACAGAACCTTGTTTTGTTAACTGTAGGTTGCCAAGCAGCTGAAGGAGCAACAAATGGTTATGCGAGGCCACAGAGACAAGTCCATGGTCCATGAGCTGAACAGGTATGGTGAAACTGGCCTCAAGCATTTGTGAGACAGGAGTTTTCAGTGACAGATTATAAACATAACTGACAACTATTGTTACGTTTGTTGACTTTGGGAGTGACTTGTTAAAATATTCTTTTTCAAACAGGTACATCCCAACTGCTGCAGCGTTCGGTGGGCTGTGTATTGGTGCCCTGTCAGTTCTTGCCGACTTCATGGGTGAGTACAGAACTTCTCCTAAACTTTCTCCTTAAAATCAGTTCTTCGTTTTAGTAGTAAGAAAATATTAGAACTGTTGCGAGTTTTTCAACCTCACTACTTCATTTCAGTTTTTATTTGTTTGATAAGTGCTTGGTTCAGTTTTTGAAAAACCTAGATAAGATGCTTGCTATTCTTTGATGAATAATACAGATTTGCAGCAGTTAGAGTAATAGTGTTTTTTTATCTGCGCAGGTGCCATTGGTTCAGGAACCGGAATCCTACTGGCTGTCACCATCATCTATCAGTACTTTGAGATATTTGTCAAGGAGCAGAGCGAGATGGGAGGAATGGGCACCCTATTGTTCTAGTCAATATGGATTGCCTGTGCACAACAAGCTCTCTAATGTCATTTATAGATCTTATATTATTCAAGTCGCTAGCATTGCTGGCCAGTGTCTATTTTAAAGGAGCTCCCACAAGCTCTATCTTCAGAAAGTAAAATTTGTCTTTTTTATCTTACCTGACCTTCTCTGGTCAGTGTTGCTTACATGAAAATGTAAACAGGATCGCATGTACAAATATGATCACCATCCCTTGAATAATGAAGAATTTTTTTAAGAAACTAGCGAGTGCTGTTTACAACTAATTAATGTTAGAGAATAAAGAAAACACATCAACAGTCTGTTGTCTGTTCACCAACATGCAATGATACCAATGTAATTTTAATAAAATTATTGTTGTATATTAAGATACAGATGTGTCTAGTGTCAGCAATGTTTTGTCGTGTTCGGACTGAAGTAATGGCCCACGCTGTGTACACATTAAGAAATTAGCCTTCACCTTGGCCAAGTTGTTCAAAAGACGATTAGCCCTAATCAAGGGTTAATTGCTGAGACAACCTATAGCTTTTGTTAAGAGTTAACCCTGGTTTAAAGTTAGTCGGGTTGTAAACAATCCTCTGATCTTTGAGAATTGTGGGTTTTAGATGTACAAATAGGTCTTGGTAGGATTGTGAAATAAAATGCCAAGTCTCGACCATACCAAACGTACTTGTCGGTCAGTTCTTGTAGAGGCGAGACTTGGAGACAAACCATCGTGATAGCAGTTTATAGGGTAAAGCAACAGGACTTAAAATATCTTGCACAAATTATTGTAACGTGCATCGAGAAATAAACGAACAGCGGTACCAGAATCTGTAAGATTTAACTAAGGCACGATGTTCTTGTAGTTTTGACAATTTAATTCTCAATTTTTGAATTTTTTTTTCAAAAATAGAAAACCTGGCCCTTTTAAGTCTGGTATATATAAGTATCAGCAAGTTGGACGAATAAGTTGACCATTCTATAAAATACGTACAATTGAATTTAGTGAGTAACGAGGAAGCTAACACCCTTCGTTTGACTACCGACAAAAGCATTTAGAATAATCTATTATTAGCTTCGATGTACAAATTTTTTTTTTACACTTTGTAAATAAGTAATTGAATCAACATAAGGTGTGATCCGCTGAGCCCGTTGATGCCAAATCTTTACCCCGGCGTTTATGAACGAAAAAAGGAATTCCATCTTCTACGAGACGGAAAGGAACAAAAGCACAACTGCTTTCGAATCGAACGCCATTTCATTGTGTTATCTCGAGTGACGCAAAATGTCTTTCCACTTACGAATGCTGCGTCATTGTTGGGTACAGCTCTTAAGAAATGGAAACTGGAGCAGTCACGTGGTTATCATAATATGGATACACACGTGACGAACCCATTCGGGAAAAATAAAAGGAAGCGAGTTCTTACTTAACTGCATTAGTTTATGCTCGTTTGCGGAATATCATTTTCTTTGCCTGCAGGATTTTGAAAGTGTACTTCGTTTACACTTTCTATGGGTAAGTAACTTGGATATGACGAAAACCAAAACTGGTGTTTCCTGAGACTTCACTAAAGACGTCGTATATGCATATACCTGTGACAGGTTCGGGGTTCATGCAGTCACTGAGTCCTTTTATCGCCTTGATGCCAGAAATCGAAAAATCAGAGAGAAAGGCGAGTAGAAAACTTCACATGGTTCTCTTAGATTTTCCACCGTATTTGTTAGTGGTTAAATGCGAGACTTCAAACAGTGCTTTATCTCACCAGTAAGTTTATCTGTCAAGTTGTAAATTTGTTCTCGTTTTTTTCCCATTGGACATGTTTTCAGGAGCCATCGCACATTACAAAATTTAGTAGAAATAACGTGCGTTCTGATTTGCTTGTGGTGATACACTCTAAATATGAAGAGTGCATCTACATACGTCATCGTGGTGATTCATGGCTATTTAGAAAAGAAATATTAATCTCACTTGCATGAATTGGTCTGTTTAGTGATAGAAACACGCGTGTGCAGTGCACGAAAGAAGTGCTTATCTGGCACTTCTTGAGCATGAGCAGAGCAGGCGCTCGTTTATTTCATGTTTCTACACTTCAGTATTATAACTATAGTCATTGTCATGTCGAAGGCAGTTTTTTAACTACCATAAACGCTCTATTGACTCCCCCCCCCCCAGACCATCCAGACAGGGGGCTTATTAGGTAAAGTATGGTGAATAGTATGTATGAATGAATGGCGGATGGACAGAGAGACAGGGGAATACTATGTATGAATGAATGGCGGATGGACAGAGAGACAGGGAGAGGGATACATCAGCTAAGTAGGTAGTTGGGTGGATGGATCGATAGACGCCATCGGTAAATTAATGCATGAATAAACCATACATTCATGTTTCTCCATCTGCGGCGGAAGCAAAAAAATAACGGGGGGGGGAGGGAGTGGAAATATTAATAGTTTGTTAAAAGATCTGAAACAACTATTCAAAAGTTATTGTGGTTAACCAAAAAATTATTGGGGGCGCCTGCTTCCCTCCCCCCAAAACAAATTGTTGCAGGAGGTAGTGCCCCCCCCCCACCCCCCTCCCCCCTGGTTCCACCGCCCATGTTCTCCTCCTAGATTAGAAAATGAGTTCTCTTCTTGTTGCAGATCCAGTTCAAACAAAAACTCCTATGGACAACCGTGGTACTACTTGTCTATCTTGTCTGCTGTCAGGTGATTGAGACGAACTCTGCGATAGCTCCCTCTTTGAATCGTGTCAAGATTTCAGCTGATTTAAGATTATTTCATTTTATTGCATCCGTTTTGTTATCACGGTCAATCTGTGCAATCTGATTGGCTCGGAGCAGTGTGATTAATTTCTAAAACGCCTTATTTTGAATTCGAAGTCGCATCTCTCTTCAGCCATTCACATTAAAATGAACCAGCAGTAGGATTTCTTGGGCCAATCAGATTGCAAGCAAGAAGGATACTTTAGCGAATACATATGCTATTCAAAAACGGCTCCTTGATAAACAAAGTTATCAGTTTTTATCTTCTCTTGTTGTATAATTCCAAATTGGATAATGTAAAGTGGCAACTGAACTTTGTCATGTTTCGTTAAATTTTGGTCAGACATTCAAATCAAACTTGCGTTACACACTTGTTTGATTTTGAAACCACGCGTATAATTTCAGATAGACCAAATTTCACTCGATTCACTCAGTTTAACTACCATTGCTAAACACAGGTGTAAAGCAACATTCAAGAAAACCGTTTAATTATCTACTTAACTGTTCTACCAAGTTAAAAGTCCACCCATTAAAGTTTTTATTTATTTATCTGTTTGTTTGTCGGTTGTTTCGGATTCATCAACGTTCTACTTAAACTAGTTTGATTATGTGTTCCCTAACTGGTACTTGTGCACTAATTACTAGACTCCTCTTTTCGGGATCTACTCCTCCAATGCTGCGGAGTCACATTACTGGCTTAAAGCGATTCTACTCTCAAATAGAGGTACATAGTGAATATTGACACCAATAGATAGACTGACAGACAGACAGATAGACAGACAGGTAGACAGACAGATTGATTGATTCACTTTTACATGAAAGCCGTATGAAAATAGAAGTAAATACTGTAAAATTAATAAGCAGGATAGACAGACAGGCAGACAGACAGGCAGGAGTCAGACAGACAGACAGACAGACTGATAGGCAGATATATAGACTGACAGGCAGACAGACAAGCAGACAGACGGACAGATGTAGACAAACAGACAGGCAGACAGACAGACGACAGATAGGCAAATAGACAGTCAGACAGACTGGTAGACAGACAGATAGACAGGCAGACAGAGAGATAGATAGATAGGCAGACAGACATAGAGAGATAGACAGGCAGGCAGGCAGTGAGACAGACAGACGGATAGGCAGATAGGCAGATAGGCAGACAGACAGACAGACAGATAGACAGACAGACAGAGAGATAGATGATATGTGTTCTTATTTCAAAAGCATTCTGCTTCTTCTTAGGAACACTCATGGAGCTTGGTATTTCACCTATCGTAACGTCAGATCTTATCATGCAGGTAAGACTGTATGCTACTACAGCATTCCCCCCTGTTCCCAAATGTTAGTGAGTTTTGCCAAATTTGTTTTGAGAAAGTTGTTTTACACCTACATTGGTTTCTTTCGAGAGAGAATAGGACCTTTTTCTACTTTTAATCAAAAATTTATTTTAAATTATTCTAATATCATAAAGTATTTGTACTTTTACGTTTTCTAATACTTTTCCTTAGTTCTTAGCAGGTTCGAGACTCATTTCGGTTGGAGACTCTCCAAAGGATCGAGCTCTCTTCAACGGTGCACAAAAGTGTGCGTTTGTTAGTATGTTTATAGTAAGGGTACTTCGGACATGAAACAATTACCTTGTACCGTAGACTTGCTACAAGTCGAAAAAACGTCTGTGCTCCGAAAAAATTCTGCGATTCGACTTGTAGCAAGTATACTTGAACCGTAGATACTCAACAGGCATGGTTTTTATAATTTAAAATTATAATTCATTCCCTTTACCATCATCATCAACATCACCACCTTCGTCACTACCATCGTCATCATCGTCACCATCATCATCCTCACCACCATTATCACCCTCGTCACCATCATCCTCACCACCATTATCATCCTCGTCATCATCATCATCCTCACCACTATCATCATCCTCGTCATCATCATCCTCACCACCATCATCATCTTCACCACCATCATTTTCCTCGTCATCATCATCATCTTTACCACCATTATTATCCTCGTCATCAGCATCCTCACCATCATCATCATCCTCGTCATTATCATCCTCACTACTATCATCATCATCCACGTCATCATCATCATCCTCGTCATCATCATCATCCTCGTTAATATAACCATCCTCGTCATCACCACCATCCTCCTCAACATCATCATCCTTGTCATCATCACCATCCTCGTCATCATCATCATGCTTCTCGTCATCATCATCACCATCGTGACTATCATCTTCATTACCATCAGCTTTACCATTACTGATTCCATTACCGTTGCTATTACCAGTACCATTGTCGATACCTTAATTTACTATTAACCGGTGAAATGCGTAATACCATTACCATAACCGAACTCACCAACACTATAACAATACTTTACCACAATGATACTATTTAACAGTATTTTGTACCATCCTTGTTACCATTACCATTACGCAGTGTTAAAATAATTATCATTATCACATGCTTAGTTCGATGTTTACGTAGTAGATCGGTGAAATATAGAGCGTACCAGCCACCCATATTAATCGCATGTGGTGATATCAAAAACAGCCAATCAGAACGCATGATTTCAATACCATCGCGTGTGATTGCCATGAAACTTTTCTCATATCGGCCAAGTAAAATCCTCTACTCATCGCTATCTTTAGCGTTAGTTTAATTGTTCCCTTTTTGCTGTTATTGTCATCAGTTTTTGTTTTCGTTACCGTTTTTGTTTACAAAATCCGTGGCAGTGTTGGGGATGGAAAAAACATTTCAGTAAAAAGATAATAAAACCTACCATGTTGTTGGGGTACGTTGGAGAATCGTATCTCAGAATCCAAAACCTTGTGAAAGGGTTAGCGTAAGAGTTTAGCTTCTTAAACTCATATTTGAGACGCTATTTATTCTAAATACAAAAATTTGATTGCAGTGTTTGGGATGATCATCACTACCTCCCAAGCTGTTGTGTTTGTTATGAGTGGCTTGTACGGCGACCCTGTAGATCTCGGAGCAGGAGTCTGCCTTTTGATAATAACTCAGGTTGGTCTGTTAGTTTGGAACTTAATGTTGGCTTAAATTTCAACCCCTTTAACCTCCAATAGTGACGTATGGCACGCATTTGAGATTGCGTTATATTCCCGATAGTGCCGTATGGCTCTTTGAGACACTCTATGTTTCAACCAATCAAATAGCGAGATTAACTGAAGATGTCAAGTCTATCGTATTTCAGCCAATAGCAGAAGGTTTGAACTTAGTGTTGGCTTAAATTTTAAAGAGAAGTTTAAGTACTGCGAGCCGAAATTATGTGCTTTCACCTGTTTTGTATTGGTTTTTGCGATGGAAGTGAGGTAGATTCAATGTTTGATGCTAACTAATTTGATTGTTAGTGGAAGTATTCATCAAGGTGGCCATTGTTTAGCAACTCGTACCTAAAGGAAGGCACCATGCTTTTACAAGTCTCAGTTCCGCTCAGAAGCTTCATTAAAGGCAATTGGCTTGGTGGTGTTGCCTCGTCGTGCGACTTATCAGCAGCTGTTATCGAGAACCCAAGTACTTGATTGGGTAAAGAAGTCAACGACGATTTTACGTACAAAGCACAGCCTAACATGATACAAATTTGTACATAACAGAGCTGACCCGCCAATGGGCGATTATAATGGTTTGCTTTGTTTAGATAAGCTGTCATGAAATGAAATCCTATCCTGATCACGATCAGTTTGATGAATACTTGCAATAAGAAATAAATCAGCGTTTGACATTGTTTAACCTTCCTCGCTTTCTCGCAATTTCGTCGCAAAAATTCTTCACTGCGAATTCACTTCTTTACGAAAGGCATACGACTACCGCTGACCATCTATGGCGATTAGTCAGCCAGCCACAACTGACCATTTCGGAATGACTATTTTGAAAACCCGTGCCCAAACCTACTCGGCCCATCCCTCTGTCTTCTTATAAACTTGAGTTAATACGGCTGTTACTCCTGTGATCTAAGTGGTCTTGAGAGCACGGCCTTTTACGAATTTGGAAGTAGCCATCTATCTATAATCTCAGTTCAAATTAGTTAGGGTAATACTGTAAAAACTGAATCGGCTTTGGTCAGTTCACATTAACGTTACTTTTTAAAGTCGAAAAGCACAAAATCACGATTTGCATTAATCTATCAATGTATCTTCTTACTTACAGCTGTTCTGTACCGGATTAATTATTATTTTGCTCGACGAACTGCTTCAAAAAGGTTATGGCCTCGGATCTGGCATTTCGCTGTTTATTGCAACCAACGTTTGTGAGACGATTGTGTGGAAAGCCTTAAGCCCGGCTATCTTTCACACTGGACGAGGTTAGAACTTTCTTCTGACTGGGCACACGTTAAAGTGCCAGTACGTTAAAATCTGAACATTCAGATGTTTTTCGCTAATATTGGCGTATATGCCTTGAATAACCATGTTCCAAAGCCATTTTTCATATGGGCGCCGTGAATTTGAGAAATTTCGAGTTAAAAAGTAGTGTTTTTTAGTTGAATTCGTTAAACAGCGTGACCAAAGAAAAGCCAACAACTATAATGTATTCAAGAAATCTATGACGTTTTATACTTATATAAAACTCTCCTGCTTGCTCTGTTCATTGATAAAAACACGCGTGATTTTTTTGTGAAAGAAGTCCTTTGAGAAAAACGACCCACAAGCCAGTTTTCCTTGCACTTCTTGAGTGAACTAAAAAAAATCACAGCCAATAAATCTGATGACGTATGCAGATACACTGCATATCTAGAGTGCACTACCACAGCCGATCAAAACGCGCGTTAAATCGGCTTTATCTATAATCGGAATAAGAAGGTGTTGAGTTATCTAGATTTCAATTAGCTGTTAAAGATTCTATTTTTACGCATCCGCTTTGTGGTTGACAGGGACAGAGTTCGAAGGAGCAATAGTATCTCTGCTGCACCAACTCGCCACAAGAACCGACAAAGTGCGCGGTTTACAAAAAGCTTTTTACCGTCAGAATCTGCCCAACTTGTGCAACCTTTTATCAACAATCTTAGTAATCGCCGTCGTGGTTTATTTTCAGGTAAATACATGAAAGCTTACAAATTGGTTAATATTAGCTTTCCTTCCTGTGTTCGGGAGACCAACTAGATCTAACCCCTCGAAGTACAGACAAATAAGCAGCGATATCATAGCCTTCTCTCATTCTTTCTTTCAAAGAACAATCCGAACCTGGAACTTACTAACTAATCTTGCCGTTTCAGCCACAAATATTAACGAATTCATGTT
Organism: Hydrozoanthus tunicans; assembly: GCA_026413305.1. Classification (NCBI taxonomy): domain Eukaryota; kingdom Metazoa; phylum Cnidaria; class Anthozoa; order Zoantharia; family Hydrozoanthidae; genus Hydrozoanthus; species Hydrozoanthus tunicans. The sequence goes on along the minus strand of JAOBAT010059665.1, from coordinate 220 downwards.
CCCCTCAGCGCTCTGCATATCTAACATCAGAGCGCCCAGTAATCTAAGGAGACTGTAACTGACCAGAAACTTCCCTAGACGTTAGCTCACATCTAAGTTAGAATTGAACATTTAAGCATTTAAGTTTCAATTGTTCTTCTTTCTTGTATCTTTGAGCTTAGTTTATAACAGTAGCTGCTCTTGACTAGGGAAAGGGAGGGGAGGAGCGTGGAGGTGGGGG
>JAOBAT010059654.1:0-25940 GCA_026413305.1 Hydrozoanthus tunicans | reverse complement strand
ATTATTATTATTATTATTATTATTATTATTATTATTATTATTATTATTATTATTATTATTATTATTATTATTATTAGCAGCTATTGCATAAACGTGTTCTGTAGAAACTACTGTTCCGGCTTTTTACAAAAACGATGTGCTACACAAGGCGTACAAAGTCATCCAGTCTCTAAACGAAACTTACTGGGGAAAAAATGTGTTTACAATGACTCAAACCACCTAACTTTGCTAATGAGGCTTGAAAAGGAGTCGGTTATGGCGGCCTACCTATATCTCTTTTCCAAACCTTACAAAGCATCTTCAAGCATCCACCGGTTTCTGTCCCTTCTGTCTCTCCTAGTGCAATAACTTATGTCAAGTCACGGTCCCAAAATAAATTACTGTTGTGGCGCGAAAATGTCGGTAAATGCCCCGCTAATCCCCCAGATAAGTCCCCTCCTCAAGGGGCAAGGTAATGAAGCAATAGTGAAGTCCCCGCAACAAGATGGTGAGAATTGGGTGAACATCCCCGCTTGCCCCCAGGAAGATTCCCCTAGTCAGACAATCTTGATAAATATGCCATTTATTGGTCGTAAGGGGGAACAACTTACAAAAGGTTTAATTCGGAAACTCAGGCTATTGTCTTAACAATTCTTCCACTGTTAAATTCCGTACATTAAACATTATTCTCGAATAATCACCAGTGCAATTATACTTAAAACAATTAGTTACCTCAGGCTTTGTGAATATCGCTATAATTACCTCGACTTCGTCCAGTGACTATTCACCGATATTCACGTCGCCTTCGGTGATTAATTGTTAAATAGTAATTGCTAGGGGCTTAACAATTCCCCCCCCCTCCCCCCTCCCAAGTATCCTTGTCACCATCGTGAAGGTATGAAGTGATCATTAAACCATCATCGTCGTCATATCACCATCATCATCAATAACATCGTTTTTTAGACAACAAGATGATTACCAACGCTCGTACTCTAGTCTAAAGTATTTGACAATCTACGTAGTATCTCAATTTCCAGCTCTACTTCACTTGGGGCGGCCCGCCAGACCTGAGACAAAACGAATCCTTATTCGAGCTCGTTTTCGACGAGAATGTCCATCATCAGTCAGTTTGGACATGTTTCGTGCAAGTCGCATGATCTTAGTTATACCGAAAGAAACCGTGTGTTCCCTTCCAATATCAATTCGAACGAATTCCTCATCTTTATTTCTTTCGAAAATAATTACAGATGGATAAATTGAAGCGCTAATTAAAGGCTCGCCACTGTCAAGCAAAGTTAGTTTGTTTTTAGATAATAAATGAGAAGCTTGAAAGATCAGTGTAACGTGACTCAGACAGAACTTAAGTTTGAGCTGAATTGATTCCCGTGTGAAAACCATGCTCTTATGCGACCCCCGCCTTTTGAACTATGCAACACTGAAATATGTAATTACTTCAATGCTATCGGTCTTGCTTTGATTTCAAAAGTAAATAAAAAAACATCTTTTAGTTAAATTCTATCACAAGCAGCTCGTTCATCGATAAAGTTATTCTGTTAACTGCGTGTTCTTAAGTGACTCGGGACAAATAGAGTATGCGGCGAAATGTACATTAGCTGTCATTATAAATATTCAACTTCTGCGTAACATTCAAAACTTTATTTTTATGTGCATGATCTCGAGGACGATTTCTCTGATTCATTGAAGCTTCTGAATTATTTCTCACAAATCATTTGCCCTACATTTCTCTTAGTTACTGAATACGGAGATTAGCTTAATATAAATCATTGACAACTAATTTCTACGACCAGGTAGTACGGGGTCGAAGTATTGACCTTGAGAATTGGCTATTTATTTACGTTCGCTCGGGGAAAAATTATTCCCACGCTGTCATTCGGTTATGACGGATGTCGTTTAATTGCGTAAAATATCTTAAGTTCCGATATCAAATGGTACCTCCTTAATTTTCTATTTTCATGTACGAGTGACCTATTTCCGGTTGGTTTTTGTGCCCGGCATATTATTTTTGCAATTGTGTTGTTATATCCACTGACAAGATGCAAGGCCGCGCCAGGAGACCACGGATTAACATCGATATCAGAACTTTATCAACTTACAATTTGAAGTTTCAAAGCTCATGTTCGAGTATATTAAAGGAAAATGGCCAGAACTGAAAAGCCGGCTTTTTAGCCATACAGGCATAAGAAAAAGAGACGGGAAGTATTTCTATATATTTTCTTATATTTGGTTTGCACACTGTAGTCTTACTATGGGTCCTTATAAGTCGCCCTCGTTAAGTGTGGCTTATTGCAATTTAAGGCGATTTAAGGAAAAATGGGGTGAAAAATCACTGCGACTTAGAGCAATTACTGGCCAGGCTTTAGAGGCCTTACTGTACCAGTTCAGAGTTCAGAGTTCACGACTTTTCACAACTTACACCTTGTCAGGATGGCTACTTCATCTACAGCATTAGAAGTTACAAGTTGTTACATTTTGGTTGTGTAAACGAAAAAACAAATTCTAGCAACAAGATAAGAACATTGTCACCCTTGAACCCCTGCCCCCCTCCCCACCCCCCAATTAATATATTTTTTGTCCTCCTCAAAATTACAAAAACCCAAAATAGTTTTCTAGTTAAACTGGGACGGTCGCCAAATACGTAACGCACTAATTAAAAAGTTCTGACCTTTAAGTTTAAGAAATGTGCGGTATGCATGTATTCTTGATATCGGGGTATATTGACTGCAACCGACAGGCAATATGTAAACACGGCGAATGTGGGTGTATATTTTTAAAACGATTCTTTTTTTAAAGAAAGCCTTCACTCCCGATCTTTTCACAACTTGGATTTAGTTTTGTATGTTTTAGACTGGGGAAAATTTACAAGATTTAATAACAAAAGTTCAGCACAAGCAGCCAGTTAGAAACTCACTGCCATGCAGTTGAAAATCTCTTTCGAAAGGCCATAAATTAGTGTTTATCGTTAGGATGGTTCTCTGAATGCTTGATTTTAAAAAAAATTCCTGTGCTCATCGGAATTAGTTTGGAGCGCCGTCACTGCCCTAAACTATGAGTCATTTCTTCTGAGGCACCAAGTAAATTTTAGTGAACGGGCGCCGACTGACATCTGTAGCTTTGTTGTCTTGCTGTAACACTGATGTGAAATTCCTTAAAAGTACTAACTTATCATAAGACTCCAATTGAGATAGAACCGAAGCGACAAAAACAACATAGCTCTTAACTAGCTAAAATACGGCGCAAATATTTTAATAATGGATAATCGAAATGCCATCGCCAGTACGTCATTAAGTTTCTTTTTTCGGAAACCGAAGACAAAGCCAATCAACTCATGCAGAGCCGAAATAAAAACAGACGAAACTTATCAATATGTATTCAATATTGCAAATAAGGAATATTTTGAAGTGACTGCTAGATGCAGTTAATCGATGCGTTTCTTGATACATGTGTGATGGTCTTTCAGTATGTGATTGTCTGGTACAGCCCGTGTCTTCCATAGCGACCCTGCTCTCAGTCTCCTTGCTTTGATCTTTTCAGTAGCTCAGTGGTTAAGTCCCGGGGGGGCACTCCCTATATTGGGATGGTAGGTATGACCGTCGTATTTTTTAAAATTGCCAGTCCGGTATCTTTAGGGGTTGTAAAAAGAAATCCGGTGTTAAACCAAGAGCCTGGTAATTTTTAGGGTTTAAAAACACAAAGCTATTGGACTGCTTGCAGTCCCGTGCTTTAGCAAACGTGCGTAGTGATAAGAAGTTTTTAAAAAATGTCCTTTGGCGAAAGTTCTACTACGCGCGTGCCTTTATTTACTGCATATCACGTTCAGAACAACACGAGGGGACTTAGCGAAGACCCACTAGCTACCCAGGGGAAAATTTCAGCCTCCAGTTGGTATTTTTTAGGGTAATTTTAAAACCGAAGGTATTTTTTAGGGTAGAAATTTTTTATTCCTGGATATGGGGACTTTTCCGACGGTCATCCCTACCCTTTTGACCTCGAAGTACCCCCCCCGCCCCCCGGGGGGGTTAAGTGCGTCCGACTGCCCGGCTAAGCACGCTTTCTTTTAAATAAGAACAACTTTATAAGCGGAGCAACGAGGCTCGGATTGGCCAAGATTTAAGAACAAGCAGTGGTAGCAATCTTTTTTTAAAAAAACAAACTTTATTTAGCTTTGATCTTTAACTGAACAACACAGTTTGAATAAAAATCGTCCCAGGAAAGTGACACGGCGGTAAATCCGTGGGATAATTTTCTAATACATGTTTTACTTTACCTAATATAGGGATAGTTTTCTTCAATTTAAACGCGCGTAGAATTAAGAACAACTTAAGACCAATTTGAGGCTCTAAATAGACTAATCGCCTCGGCCAACTTTACTGGTTCATATAAAAATAGCTTGTATGTACGGAATCTAGAGCACAGATTATTCTTTCTTCTTCCCGCACTAAGCCTATGTATTTATTGGTAGTACAACAGCCATTATACATGTTTTTGTGAGCATATTTATATGAATAAAACAATATTCAACCATCATGACGTCATAGCATAACTTGCCAAGGGAAAACCCAGTCGCCCAGCGGTGTCATCAACCAAAAATAGATTTCAAACGGAATTTTTTTCGTGTTAATTCGTCGTCTTTTTGTTGCTAATCATGAGAGTAATTTGCTGATGGAAAAAAATTGGATATCAAATACCAAGTTTTGAAACTGATACAGTTTAAAGGGAACGACAGGAGGATTTAACGTAGAATTAGAAAGGATTTTTCGCCGATGAAATTCGTCAGATATTAAAGTTCAACAGGCAATGGCGATCGAGCCGTAGTTTCGACAGCAACAACGTTACAAATTCTCAATCATAGTTACAGCCCAAGTAGAGTGTCAAGACAGAACACTGATCAATACTCGATAATTTATGTCGCCGCAAGTTTTACCGGTGCGTTCAAGATCTTTGAAAATTTCACTGTAATCTTTTTCAGTTTCTCACTTTGTGCGCTGAACTGAAACGAAGCGGCTGAAGCAAGAGTTTCAGAATTCATTGAAGGTAAGTCGTTCCTCGTTCGTTTTGACTTTAAAGACTATTATCTCAACACTGATCCAAATTCTATGTCTAAATAAACCTGCTGTTCATTTGACTTCTTATCGGAATTGAATTGAGACTACCTGTTTCTCAAAGAATTTTAGCGTTGGCGATCACAAACAGCACTGAGAGTTGACACTAGAACAGATTTCCAAGTCGGTTTTACAACTTACGTGGAAAGAAGATAAGAATAAAGTTTTTTAAAGAAGGTCATAAAACTTGAAATCGATTAGCCTGATATATATACGACTGCCAAACTATCAACCGATCGGTACTTCGCGGTTGGTCACCGCTTCTTTGATGAAAATTATCGGTGCTAATAGATATAAGGCAAAATCAAAACTTCGCAAAAGTTCTGGCTATCGTCTCGAGAAAAATAATTTTCGGTGAATGTTCAGAATAAGTATCAACAAAATCAAAGTAACTCTTGTTATGACAGAGCACTAGCCGGAAGTGTCATATTGTTTGCTGTAGGTTTTGCGTCTAGTACAACGAGAACACACTTGAGTGTGTTGTTATACTATTTTGTTCGTAGTCAAACGTTTATAAAAATAAAATAGATTTCTCTATCAGGTTTTGTAATGTGTTAAGGATGGCAAAAGTTAAAAGAGTTTGCCCGAGGCGCCTTCATTACTGAAATTTTAGCGTTAACATTAGCACATTATAAAGTGATCAGCGTTATATTGTCAGTCTGTGAGTTGCATTGGTGTTCACTGTTTTATTAATTATAATATATCATTATACGCTATGCCTGAGGAGCCACAAGGATTACGAAAAAGCTGTAGCAATAGCAAATGAAGTTGTACCTTGTTATTATTGATACTTTTTTTTATATAAATCGGCATCATGTCAGACCCTTATGTGGCTGCTGAGAAGGCTGGATTTTCTTGCATTACGAACTTTTTCTCTCTGGACATTTTGTGAAAAAAGTAAACAACACACAGTTTCCAAAGATTAATTTATTAGGTTTTCGTTGAAATATAATGGCAACGAGGAATATTTGGAAAGTGAGTTTTATTATCCCGACGAACTAGAAGTAGAATGGGACGAAGACAAACTAACTATTTAGTTCGTCTGGTTGTCGTCTGCAGCATAAAGACGGGCACAGGACGTATTATGCATCCTAGCCTTGGGGAGCGAATGGCGATCATGCAAAGCTTCTCAACACTTCAGGAGGCTATATGGGCCCAGACGAACTACCTTTCAAGACGCATTTCGAAGACAACTCTGTTTAGACGCATTTAACCCGTCTTGTGTCTGTCTTTTTACTTGAGACACACAACCAGTAGAACTACAAATGTTTCGTACCCAGTCCCACTTTCGTATTAGAAACAAGGAAGAATCTATAAAAAGTTTTACGGTTTTCACGCGTTAAAGTTTAAAACTTTAAAATGCATTTACTATTGTATTTGTTCGAACAATATTTTCTTCAATCTTTTAGTACTTATGCTAATTTAGTTTTTACTCACTTTTATCCGCTAGTATTTTATCTTCTTATCCTTCCACAAGTGGAGTCGAAACGTAAATGCATTTTAAATTTTAAATTTTAACGCGTGAAAAACGTAGAACTTTTTATAGATTTTATCTTTTTTATCATGTCTTATCCCCGCGAAAGCCTAAAGATTAGTAATAAGGAAGACATGTATCAGTTTTACAGTTATATTAACTTCGTTTAACATAGCAAAGCAATAGAAATACGATATAATGCCGATTTACTGCCTTTTTTAAATGAAACAAACATGTTGTTAGAAATGGGTTTTGGTATGTGGTTAGATTTCGTTTGAATTAACTTCTGAGCCCATACAAAAGTGAAACGAGACGTCTCGGGTGCGAAACTCCTAATCTCCTCGCGGTAGAAAAACTATACAAAAAGTTCATGAAGTATTGATGTTCTTCATTTTAGTAGGTAGGACATAGAACCGACCGAACACAGTCCGAAAAGTCTTGAACCTCTTTCACGTAAAGCTTACAATATTCAAAAAAATTGTTTCTCTAAACATGGTTCTGTTTCAATGTTTGTTCGTATCAAGCAACGTGTGGCAAGTGCAAGTGGTTGGCTTATTCATTTGTGTGATCTGCGATTCGATTGGCTCGCTACACGTGTTCCGAGTATCAGTTTGCTCATGTCATAGGCTTATATCACGTTTTACTTGTGGTCCAAGAGAAACAAAAATATTTGTTTTGCTTCAGCTTGTTAAGTTAATCGTGAATCTGAATTACTGGTAATTTACGAAGGAAACGAACGCGCTTCCTATACATCAAAAGTCTTGTTTTTATAACTTTTTGACAAGGGAATAGCCGATTTTGCGTGAGGTTTTGGTTTGTTTGCAAACTTTTTGTCGTTACTCTTTACACTGTCCCCCTGAGACAAAGCGAAACTGTGGACATAAAGACTAGTCAAGATTCCTCTTTTGTGTATGAAGTTGTGACGTAATACGGCCAATAATACCGATGCAGCTGGTGTTGTCATATAAACCAGTGGAATTTGCATAAGTCGGGCTTTAAGAGGCCTAGGCCTGGTTTTTGTGTCATTAAACTAACAATGGACACCACCACCTACTGAGAACCGGCGCTTGATACACTCTCGAGAAAAAGCAAATCCCTGCTAAATTTCACAGCTATATTTTATGCTGACCAATGCAGAAAACTCGCCAAGCATTAAACAAAGAGTAACGCGAGCCTTCCTGAACGGCTTTTCTGGCCGGTATCTGGCATTCACGGCAACGGAAACAATTGTTTTTCGCACCTCTTCACAAAATTTGACAGGTTGACATCAGCTCACTAATTGTTCTCAACGGGCATGTAAGGGCAGGGGACAGAGTTATCTCGAAAAGCACGCGGATGCCAGAAGTTGATTGATCTTAAATTTCAGCGCTCGCATCGGCGTTGCCATATGATACATATTGCTTGCGAGGAACTCGTGAACGCGCCTATACTGGGAAAATCTTTTTGTACAGGTAAGACAATTCTCTGTGATAAGGCTCGATAAAAGTGACTTCTGGGAAGTTTATTTGCTTTTGTTCAACGTGGGAATTTTGAAGGGTTGTATTTTGAGTAACTCTTTTACGACAGCGTGACAGTTTCTACGGTGAGAGAGACTTCGTTTTGATATCGATTTAGCTTAGTCAGCGAGCTGGTTGAAAAGAATCATTTCGCGTTCTGAAACGAAAAGTTATTTAGGGAAATAAACGAAGGGAAAGATGAAGTTTCAGAATTTTATATCCAAAATAGATTTTCGCCATGCTGTCATTTGTTAATCACTTGAGGTTGTAACTGACTGATAAAATTTTAGCGTCAAACTGAAGAGGTGGTTTTACTGAATCAACTATCGTGTGGCCATCAGTTTCTATAAAGAAAATGAAGCTTGTAGCGATAAGGTGAATTTGTTCGTAGTATTGATAAGTAAGGTCACTATATTTATGAACTCAAGCTTGTATTATGCTTTGCAGTTTTTAAATGTCGCCTTTAATTTGTACGTCTGGTATTCGTTATCGCGTAATTTTTTCGAGGGACGCCAAACTGTCCCGGCGTTTTCTGTTTCAATCGAGGTTAAACTGTTCTTTTAAACTAAATGTAGTGTTGAATTATGTTGTTATTTGTGGCATATTGGTGATAACCAAAGTCTGTTAGAAACAATTTTTATAATTGAAGTTGTGATAAGAGCGGTTTGGATGTCAATATTTCTCTTTTCTCTTATAATCCGAGGGCATGTCAAACATACGATGCTTGCCTCAAGACCACACACATATGTTTTAGCACATGCTGCTTCTTGGCTTAAAACAGACCAAAAAAAATTTATAACAATAAAGTCAGTATTGAAACAAAGTGTCCCAAAAGGGTATATTATGGTCCGCTGTCGTTACAGCGAATAGCGACTTCGTTTTGTAACGATGCTGTTTTTAACCTCTCACTTTGACAGAGATTTCAAATCAGTACAACGGCTTGCATTCGATGTGTCCCACAAGTTTTGTTTTCTAAAATGGCTCTGATTTCGATAGCTTGTTTTATTGAATGATTCAATTTTGTGCGGAATTACTGATGGTATCTATATCTAAGACCTTCCACAAGTTAATGTTTTGAAAATTCTTTCCGTAGCAGAAGTTTATCAGTAAAGCTATTGTTGACCTTTGGTGTTTTGGCGCATTCTCGCGTGGGAAAAAGCGGTTCTGTTTGTATTTGAACTCGTTAAAAGGGTTAAGTCCTCAGCGACTTTTCCTTCTGTTTTCTACGAACAATTTTTCTGTCGTTTTTTTCCACGTTTGAACAGTTTTCTGTTAAACCTAGCTAAAACCTGGCAAATGTGTTCTTTATTAAACCTAACGTTAGGGAAAACTTCATACTAGACCGAAGCATACAGAAACTGAAGGTCTTTGCTTCTCTTCCCATCAAAGCTGGATCATAAAACTATTTCTATTACATGCTGTTGTATTTCTTGGGTGTTTTTTTTTTGGCGGGAAAAGATTGCTAAGAATGAGAATTGACTGTGTCGCCCTCAAGCGTAAGATTAATTCCTTTGTTTTCTCTGCACGACTCTTTCAGCCAATTTGGCAAGTACACCTACAAGTTTATTGGTACAAATAACTTTTCGACGCTAAAGTTTACTAGTATTTCTGTTTGCGCGAGGAGAAATTTGCTTTTTTAGTTTTTATGTTTACCTGAAAAAACTAGTCTTTAAACGAGTTTTGCCCTTAAGAACTCTGCGTATTTATTTTAGAAGCTATGATACGATTCTCCTGTTTCATTCTGTAGTCTAAACATTTGGTGGTCTTTTGAGATAGGCGATTGGAAAAAGTTTATTTTCTCTAATCTACGATTGTTTTAAAGAATAACATCAACTTCGGTTTCAAAATTTTGTGTCAACACATGTGTTAATTTGTCGAGACGTTTTCAATCGTGGTAGTATTTCCTCGCCAAAGACTGTTGTGATAGGAGCCATTTGTAAATGCTATTTGCCTTTTTTTTGCCGTGAAATGTCAAGCGATATTCGTTTCTATCTGGCGACCATTTGATAAAGTTGCAATGTTACCAACATCAACTAGCCTGTTGGCCCCTGTTGGTCAACATGAAGTATAAATATATAGATTAAATTTGTCTCATGATCGTATGTTATAGCCTTCCTTTAAGGCACTGGCTCTGTCGGGGGTAACTGTTAAGCATTCTATAAAAAAAACTGCTTACGAGCGACTTTTAAAAACGATCATGCGCTATTAATTAAAACTGTATCGTTTGTATCGTATTTTTAGCAGTCCGCTGTCAAAGAATAGTTGCGTACCTCTAGAGTTATCATTGGTTCGGGTGTTTCAAAGTTTTCGGTCATTTTGTTATTATAATAAGGTTGTAGTATTAGTGAACTTTATAATGAAGTTAAATCAATCATTACTTTCCACTAAATCTTTAGCTTTTTGAAATATAAAAAACCTGCCTTACACAGTTAATAGGAGAACAATATATCTGAAAGAATTTCACGCAGCTGCGGCTAAAGCGGTCTTAGAGAGCCATTGTAAGACACATACACACAACTTGGGCTGGCATCTCAATAAGTGAAAGGAGAAGAAAAATGAAAATTGAGCTTATAGAGAATAAAGTGCCGGTTGTCTCAAAAAAAATTTACGTTGTGGTGGTCTAAATCAAACTAAATGTGCCAATATCCTTTATAAAGGGGGCAGATTTATTCTTCATTATAAAATTTTCTATGACGATTTAAGAATGAATCTTTTGGCTACCATCTTTCTCTCGTGTTAAATCTTAAACCTTGATACAAGCAAACTTTACAAAGCATTTTATGTCATGATAAATTTAATTCAGATTTTATATTCACTATCATATATGTTCTTATCATGCATCGATAGATAAGGGATAAACATATCGAGACATTCACATATTCTATCATTGAGTAACACACATTTTAGATTTTGTTTCAATTTGTCTCCCCGATTAGCTAGGTATGTGCTAAACTAGAAGATTTGAGACTTTAATAAAGTTATTTATATTATTATTACATATCATGATGACTTCAAGCTTGAATTCGTGGTGTTTCGGTACGCCAAGCTAGTATTGGCTATTCACAGCACCGGAAAAATCGCTACTGGATAATTTTATCTTTCATTACCGGCCCTTGTTGTCCCAGTTGTTTTGTTGGTAATTTTCTAACTAGAACTCTAAGTCTCATGGAAAAGTAATGTAAACTTTACATTTCATCTTCAGTATTTTATTTTCTTTGATCAATTCGTATTTTCTCCTTACCAGATGTCTTATTTTGTATGTGTTATGTTAGGAGAAGTTGATAACTGGCTGGGACTGAACGAGTTTAGATCCAAATGGAGCAAAACCTTCAATTTACTGTCAGTTTTTATCATTTCACAGTTTTTGTTCTCTATTATAATCACTTTTCTTCTTAAAAGAATAGATGCTTGGCACATTGAGATAACTTGCACGTAGAAATGGACGAGATTTAAGTTTTAACATCTAAAAATGTTCAACAAATTTTGAACTAAAATCTTGACTTTTTTAGTCTTATTAAGATATGTTTAAGCGGTAAGGTTTTTAAAAATAAGGTTCTTTGAGCTCTCATCATTTTGCTCGAGCACATAAAACAAATTTTAGCCCATCTAAAGGCCTGTTTACACGGCACGAACTAACCCGGGTTCGACCCGGTTTAGTTTTTTCGTGTAAACACTGTTAACCCAGGTTCGACCCGGGTTAAATCTAACCCATCTCCTAGGTGGGTTCGACTCGGGTTAGTTTAGAAAAGTTACGTGTAAGCATCAACCTGGGTCGAACCCGGGTTAGTTTTGATTTTGCACATGCGTGATGCTTTGTTGTTAGTGAAACTGATTGTACTTTTTTCTGAAGTTAGCAATGACGCGAATTATTATGAATAAGACCTTGACAATACGAAAAAGAAGAAAGTCTAAATATATATTTAACTAAAGCATAAGGCTTGATAAAAATGAAAATATGAAATAAATCCCCAAAAATCTAAATAAAAATATATTTATTTTCACGTTAAATTAGCTGAATGAGTTTTCGGCTGCCGAATTGCAGTGTTTTCAACAAAGAAAATTAGTTGACGCAGGCAAACTTAACAAAACAACGAAACCGGGCTGATTTCAAGCGTTACTTTATGGTTGTGCATTTGGAGATAAACTATCGCACCGCAAAATTTCCCTAGAAAGAACTTGAAAAGCATAATTTATCTTTGAAGATCATAAAGAAGCTAACTTTAAGTGGTACTGACTTCACTAATTTTTTTTTTTTCGTTTCTTATCTCAATGTTGCCAAACAACACAAGATAGTTCAACGTTTTATTTAGATTTTTCGTGACTATCTTTGTATTAAACACATCTTACATTAGTTTTTAAGTAAGATTGACTTTCAAACATAAGAACTCTTCACTCACTATTTAACTGAACATGCCAAGCATGCAGATTCGAGTGGCTGCAAGATAAACCAAAGAGTTGGTAGAGCAAACTTTTTGCGTTTAAGTCATGCAATTTCTAACAAATCTCAAGATCTTCCTTTAACTAATCACACTTCCCAGCATGTAAAAGTGCGAGTAATAGTTGAAATTGTTCCTTTATTTACTTCAATTTTTTTTTATTTACTGAGTATATTTGGAATTACAAACCGACGCGTCTTTCCGGATCGAATCGATATACTCGAAACAATATTGGATAAACTCGTTGATGACGGAAATGTCAGATTCCCACAAAGATTATCGCTTTACCCAATAGTCGTGGTTTTCTTTGTTGATATACGTCTTTATATCCCAAGAGATGAATATGTTCATTCAAAGATGGCAGACTAGTAGCCAGTAACTTTGGGCTGAATTGAGCAGGTGGTTGTATTTGCGTCCACCATAATAATTGATTGGCAGAAAAATTTGCATATTTGAAATTTATGCCGTGTGTTTTCCGAAGCTCGTCCTTGCCTTCGTTCGGAGAAACCGTCATAAGGACAGCATTACTGCAGAGGAAGCAGTCGCCGTGTTTTCCCGCTATAATATCTTGGCTTTGTTGTTATTGGACCCTTTGAAAAAGTCTTCTCGAAGACAGTACTTTAGTACAACTGATGCAAAAAGGGTAGGTTGGTCTGTACTTCTCAATTTGAATTGACTAAATCGGCTGTTAACTGTTGTTTGTTTATAATTTTTGCTTCATTTGAAAAAAATGGTTTTATAGGATGTCAGCTGGAAAAACTAAAATTTATGCTCAACTGTGCATTACTCATATCCTCCCTTCGATGACTGTTGAATAGATTTCTTTTGATCAAAGGATAACGTGCTGATGTTTGGGCGGCGCAGCCATTAAAAGCCGACTACTTCGACCATCTTCCGCTGCAACTTGTGTGTTTTTCAACCAAGCATGAACTCGTTTAGAGAAATATTTCTCTCCTATTCAACGTTTCTCTTACTCACCAATTTAGATTTTCAGTCAAAGCTTTCCGAGGAGTTAAACTCCAAATACGAAATTGAAAAATTGTATATAAGTTTTAGTTTTGTTTTCCCGCCCTTTTTAGTTTATAGAGACAACACACACAGCATACGCGCGCCCTGCAGTAAGTAGCCGACTCGACTGTTTAGATGAAATTCTTACTCGAGAAACTTCCTCTATTTCACAAAAAACAACGTCCAACGAAAATCCTCTCAGGTGAAGTGCTGCTAAGCGAAGTCCTTGTTTTATTTTCAATTTTGGATCACAGTTTTGTTACTTTGCTTTTTTCATACCGCGAAGGATCAAATCAAATTATCATTTAATAGATGTTCTCTCTCTAAAACTGCCTATTAGATTAAGCACGCAAGAACTTCGCCGATCAGAACTTTTCATTTTAGTTAAAAAGAAACATTTTTAAACGACTCAGATAATTGTGACGCTGTTTTTTCTTTTTTTTTTTTTTTTGTGGTACTTTCTGCAGTCGCATCGATACACATATCATTTGCCCTCAAATCGTGAAAACAACAAGAATCAAACCAGGCTTACATTTATTCCAGACGAAAGTAAAAGCCTTTTATAAGTGATAATCTGCATAAAAATAACTTGGTACGGTTGAAAAAACATGACCTTTTACTCCTGACCATGAAATGAGCTCAGACAAGAAAAAATTCCATTATTTCACTGACACCATGAAGTCAGTAAATAGTTCCAGTGTTATTGGAGTTATTATAACTGGTTGGAATTAATTTGCTTGGAAAGACCTCGAAATTATTCTTGTCTTTGTCAATGTATTTTTTTAGCAGCTGCCTAAAGAAGTTAATGGAGTCAATCTTTCGATTCCCAGAGCACGAAATAAAGCTTATGGGTTGTGTGACGAATATCGTGGCTTAGATTTCCCTCGGAATTTATCAGTAAACAGTATTGTTTCAAGACCCAAAAATCATTTATTTCAACTAAATGTTTGTAAGGCACTTGATTGACCAAATGTGCGACAAAACGCCAGTGTTGTTGAACTTCAGTACCAACTTTGCCCAGATTCTTTATAGCACATGGTTCTTCTTCAAACAAAAACTTGCCCCAGGGTATACAATCTACAGGTTATAGCCATATTTGGTTTTGACGCGGCAACCACGTGCGAGTTCTGGTGCGTTGTTTCTTGTTCGCGCCTTCATCGCTTCATTGAGCTCAGCGTGTATCAACGATATAACAACTGAAAGTTCATTGTGGCTTGGGTTAAGTTTGTACACGAGCGAGTGAGATGTTCTTTTGAATCCGAAGCGTGTCACGACACACTTTTACTTAGGTAACAAAATTTATCGTCTTGTGTCATGTTATGTGTTTCCTTGTAGCATCAAGTCACGATGAAGTCCAAATCTGAGTTAGTATAATTTATAAACTAGTTATTTAGTATATTGCACTGTCTTTATATGATATAGAGAGTCAGAGCGATTAGTCGGGGTCGGATAAGCCTTAGGATTAGTTACAATAAGAAAAAAATGATATTTTACTTGCCGCCAGAGTTCTACGCAGTGAAAAGTTTTACGGAAGTGAAAGTCAAGCGATGTGTTTTTATATCGCACATTTGTACCCATTGTGGTTTTTCATTGTTAGCAAATATTATGCACGGAGGACCACGTTGTTGCTGTGTGAATACGTTTCACATGATTGGCTAGTGTTTTTATTGTCACTCGCGGCTTTGCTGTATTCTTTCTCTCAAATCTGGCAAAGTACTTTTTGAAACATTTATCGGGTAAGAAAGCTTGAAGATTATCGCGTTCGTGACTCGGATTGAACTTATTGACTGATAAAATCTAATTACAGGCCAGACGTCCATTACAGGCTATTTAAACAATAATAAGAAAGTTTTTAAAGCCATGTGCTCGGTTCAAGACAGTAGTAAACAGACATATAATAACAATTTTATGATTTATGTCAGTCTAGTTCATCGTTGATTTTGGCTCAGGATTCTATATTAGTAACGTGGTTGCACCGCAGTTGTATTCCATCAAAGGATATGAAATTAGTTATATCAGACCTCGGCCAGTGTTGGCCCATTGCTTGTTCACCGGTTATTGGTTGTCACACGATTATTGTTAACTTCTATATTTATTGCAGCAAAATACCACGCCGCCTCATTCTGTTCCGATGACGAGTGGCAAGGATTCTTGTGAGGAAAATGCCGAGTCAAACTCTAACAAGTTTGTTATGGATAGTGTTGAGATGACAGTGGTCGAGGACAAGAGCGAAGTCCCTCTAAAATCATCACAGCTTTCTTTAGCAAACCAGTTAGATATAGAAGATACTGCGCAGAGCCCCGGTAAAAAAGTCCTTGATAAACGTAGAGACAGCGAAGTAAATGAAAGAAAAATTTCACAATGTGACTGTCAAATTGAAATTTATCCAGAGGAAGAAAAGCAAGTTGGAGAACTTCATGTGTCTACGAAGTGTAATCGATTAGAAAAGACTAATTTAAACACTGAAAATGAAGAGTTATCGTCGCCTTCAACGGTAGCAATAGACATTGATGATACAATTGTCGCTAATGAGAACGTCAAGGATCTAACGACTCAGGTTGATAAACCTAGAACTAATTGTGACAGCTCTTTTGAAAACGATGATGCACCATTAGCAGTTGTGATCCAGCAGAGCGAACAAGAATGCGCGGTAAATATTGATGAAAATACTGAAGATTTAGAAAGTATGTGCGTCTTTGAAGAGGATTCAGACAGTGTTGAAACTGTGTGTCGGATTTGTCATTGTGGTGACGATGTTGAGCCGCTTATAAGTCCTTGTCTTTGTACTGGGTCAGTGAAATTTGTCCATCACACTTGTCTTATGAATTGGCTGCAAAGGGCTGTAAGGGCAAGGTGCGAAATATGCCTTCACAACTTTTCTGTGCGGAGGAAAACGAAGTCGTTAAAAAAGGTGAGAATTTGTCTTTACTTATATATATTATTATTGCCTGTGTTTAGGGTCAAATACATGGTCATATAGAGAATATCTTCCAATGAAGAGTAGAGTATTATAAATCAATAGTTTTTTCGAGTAAATGTATGAAGCTGTTTATTACTAACCTTTGAAAGCTTGGTATTTCTATATAACTCTCATTAGGTTTTTTTTGCATTTTCAGTAGTATCTGAAAAAAGATTTATCGAATGAAAATATTCCTGTAGCAATATAAGCAAGCCTAGATATCTGTGTTCGAGTTTTTGGTCAACAGAAATTGATTTTAAAGCATTTAATTTTTTTCATCTTGTTTGCCTCTAACAGTTTCGAACTGCGAATCGCATGCAATACAGGTTAACGAGAAACGATTTAAAGAAAATTTTTTATGTCTTTCATGTTGTTTTCTTTGGGTATGAACAATATCTCAATCGAGGAGTAATACTGTACTGTCTAAATCTGGATTCTTAAACGTATAAATTTAACTATGGTTAGCATTTCGTCCAAAAATTCGTTAACCCTTTCAACCCCAGCCAGTTTATCAACATCTTACTTCTCCTTACATAACTCGTACAAAACATTTGCAAATGAAAAATACCAAAGATGAAAAGCAAAATTCTCCTTAACTGGTAACATGAAAAGTATGCTCTCTAGTTGGGAGAACTTCGCTTTAGTTTGTATCTCTTACTCCTCTCGAGCTTGAGAAAGAAGTTTAAAATCTTTCTCGTTTCTTGAAAGGGGTGTTGAAAGAAGTTGCTTTGCCGACATTTCAACCATTTTGCTTGTTGGTGATCTTTTCAATTTTGTTGGAAACAAAAATTTGAAAAACTCTTCGCACAAATAGATATCTTTATTGTCATTAAAATGCAAAGCAAGAACAAAAAAGCAAGAAATAATATATATAAGCAAATCTTGCTCGAGTGTGTTACACGGAAAGTGATATTTTCTTCTGTTTTTTAAATAAATTGGGTAAATTGGGAGTGGGGATGCCAATTGGATTTGGTGTGGCTTGTAAGGTATTCGCGTTGTTTATTATTGAGTCTTATGGAACTCGTCGTTCAAGTGTCATTATTGCATGAATCACTCAGTTCATTGCTCTTGGTATTTTGAATAAGTAAAGGTGAAGAAAGACAATCTCGATTAAACCTTACACTCTTTCATTGCTCTCCTCCGTAGTGGCGTCTACCCGACGGCAAGCCGATACCGATCATATGGATGGTGACTTTCGTCTGTGCACTGACGCTCAACGTCGCTTCCATCACCAAAGATGCGTCCCAGCAGTGCACATCGAATGCGTGTATTGTTTTCTACGTGTTGGGCGTCATCGGAGCTATGCTTGGACTGGCGTTCTTTTATCATTGGTCTAAGAAAAGCATAAAGTACATTCAAAAATGGGTTGCCTTAAACGAAGAATGGACATTAGTAGGACCGAAGGATTTGTCCAAACTTGGTTATACCAACCCAGTTGTGGTGTCACGAAAATCCGTGTCTGAAACACCATTGGACGAGAATGAAGCTGGACCGATATAACTAGAGGTTATAGCATGTGGGTCAAGTAAATTTGAGGATTAATTTTATGAGTGATTTCAATCGACGAGGGAAATTTGAAAGATAAAAAATTAAAACACAAGTGAAGTTTCACGAGGAACCATGCAGTTACTTGTTCATGGCATCGAAGGCAAAATTCTTTATATTCCGTCGTATCCCGCCAGAAAAAGTTGCATAATTAACACATTTTCTTTATCCTAAGTTTCTTTAGAAGTTGCGGGAGACGTGTGAAAATTTTTGCAATCTCTGGAAAAAATCGTTTCTAAGGCATTTGTGTAAATGTAAATTTTTCGGAAAATCGAAGGTACTCAGAAGTGTTGGGAATCTTTCGGAAATTTTCGAAAACTTTTGACAATGGCTAAAAAGTGTTTCTAAGAAATTTTTGGAAAATCTTAGGATTTCCTCAAAAGTAAACCACACCCAATCAGCGCCGGCTGATATTGTCAAGAATTAAGAAACATGTCCCATTGTTGTTCAGTCAGCTCGAAGTAACTATTTATTTTGCTCCCTATGTTATAACTAGGATAAATGATATAATATACATTTTTTTTTTCTATTTCGAAACAACGTGGAAATTCTTACATTGACAGGCCAAAAGAGATTTAAGGGACGATGTTATCTTTTTGGTTGTAGATGTGATTTGATCCTATTTATTGAAGGGAAATTGATGCAATTGTTAGTGGTTATATCTTCATTGTATATACTATTGTTACATTTTTAGCATATATGTTGTTATAGTTACAGTTTATATAGATCATGATTATATTGTTTGGAATAATTTAAACTTGCGCTTTGTTTTTCACTTTGCTAGTGTTTATTCACAAAATCTTTTCAAAAAATTTTGTTGAGTTGAAATGTTTTGTTTAAAACTTCTAGAAACTTTGTGAAACTTTTCCTGCGAAAATTGATTGTCTGCTGTATGCAGTGCAAACTTGTTCTGCACAATTTATAAACATTCCTTTCCTGGGAAAAAAACTGAAAAGTTTGAAATACTGATTTTAAAAAACTTTATATTAAAGTTTTTGAACTGTTGTAAACAGTCGTATTAATTACGGCCATTCAACCCCTACAGTCCCAGTTGTATATTGGCAAAATCTCCCTACTAGAACAAGCCGTTCGGGTTAGAAGTTTGTTTTACATATTTTTTTGTCAATTCGCAATAACCGTTTTCACATTAGAAGACGGACTAGTTCTCCAGACAAACAAATCGTCTCAGAGGAAAAAAATCACGATTCTGAACGAACAAGTCTGGATTTGTCTGTCTCTTTGTTCGTCTCTTCAGACGGTTCGTCTAGACCAACAAATCGACCAAATCGATCTTAAATTCTAATCTGTCGCACAAACATTTGAAAAAAATTGTCCTTGTATCTGGGAAGAAAATTATACTAGCATAATGTGCCATTTATCTTTTTTCTGTGTCAAATGCAAGTGTGATGTGAATTTATCAGGGCCAACACAAGACGATCTATTCGTCTCCCTTTCACATTAAGACGAACGAATTATCAAACAGCTTGTCGTCCAGACGACTTGTTCGTCCTCTAACGTGAAAACTGCTATTTTCTCATAAACAAATGCCTTACCTTGTATGTGTTATTTAAGGAGAAGTTAGATGTTGTTGACAGACTGGGACTGAGAGGGTTGAGCCAAAAACATCAATGTAAATAAAAATTGTAGCTTATGCTCTTGTAAAAAGGACTTAATTCATGCCGAGCAGATATATTGTCAGATGTATAGATATATTCAAGTTTAATATAAAGTTATAAGATGCTACAAAATTATGGCGAACCAATAAATACACTTTAATATGTTTAAAATTGTTGTTTATTTTAACTAAATCATTAGATACCCTGCAGATCTCCAGAGTTTCAGCGTGCTAATCTTAAATTTTAGGTCCAAGTGTAAAAATTCTTTGTCATAACTTTTTATCAAGTGTTACTTTTCATGGTCATGTGTTGAAGTTTTTTGTAGGCTTCCTTCCACTGAATGCCTTGGACTTAAGAACCAACATTCTCGAGGGGAATGAGTCTAGTGAGTGACGTCTTTGTTGCTTGTACTACCTCGCTTACAAACAAGGTCAAATAAGGAGTATTAACTCTCTCTGAAGTACATTGCCTACTCTTTTATTGGGTGTTATAATAATGATATTAATAATAATAATAATAATAATAATAATAATAACAATAATAATAACAATAATAAGTGATTTACAGGATGGTCCTGACAAGATGATTAAGAAATTAAATAAATAATTAGAAAAATATTAATATAAAATCTAAGACTACAATTAAGAATAACTAACAAGAAAAATAAAATATACATGCATAAAATCAAGATAAAAAATATAAAGATAAAACATTGTTATTATAAGCGTTTTAATTTAAATTGATATCTGCTTTACGAATGGCTTTTTTAAATTTAGTTAAAGAGGTCACTTGTCTAATGCTCATATCTAATTGATTCCATTCATTACTTGCAAAGTTTATTGAAGTTCATAGACCCCAGTTCCTTTTAGCTAAAGTCTTACGAATATTATTTCTAGTTCTAGTATTGTAATTATTTTCTTGTTGATTTTACTACTTATATACTCGATATGGTCTTGGCCAGGTGAGTTGTTTATTAATAACTACTCCTAAATATGTAAAAGAGTTTACCTCATCAATCTGTTTGTCATCAACTGTTACTGAGATTGAATCTAACTTACTTAGTCGTTGGCTGCTCCCGGTTATAATGAACTTAGATTTACTTATATTTAAAGAAAGTTGATTGAGTATAAGCCAACGGTTCAAAAGATCCAAATCAGAATTAAGTACTGATTGAGTAGTATGAATAGACTTAGATGAAACATATAAAACAGTGTCATCTGCAAAAAGTGTTACATTGCAATGTTTTAAATGCTCAGGTAATTCATTAATATAAATTGTAAATAACAGCTGTCCAAGTATTGAGCCGTGAGGAACTCCAGTTAATAAAATGTCCTCATCTGATTGGGCGTTATTGCAGACAGTGACTTGACAGCGATTACAGAGATAAGATTCAAACCATTTATAGGTAATAGAGTTGGCAGGTACCCCAAGGCATATCAATTTTGACAATAGAATAGAATGGTTTACCGTATCGAAAGCTTTGGTTAGATTGATAAAGACAGCACCAGTAATCATCCCACTGTCCATTGCCGATAGAATTTTATCTGTAAAACTTGTGGTGGCAACTACAGTGGAAGATTTGAGTCAAACCCAAACTGTTTAGAAGAGAGTAGTGAATTATCATTCAGGTAGGTGTAGAACTGAGTATGTATAGCTTTTTCCAGAATTTTGCTTATCGTTGGCAGTACAAATATAGGTCTATAATTCGACGGATCTTGCCTGTTCCCCTTTTTATACAGAGGAGTTACCTTGGCCAGTTTCCAAATAGATGGAAAAGTTCCAGTTTGAATAGAGATATTAAACAATGAAGCGCACACTAACCTTGTCCAGACCAATTGTTTTACTTGGTTTCAACTGTTTTATCATTTTGGTAACAAAGTCACTTGAAATTGGTTGGAACTGAAACGAACTGTTTGCCTTTCTTACACCATCCCTCGATCCATGAGTTCGAGGGATTTTTTCTGCAAGTTTGCTACCAACAGTAACAAAGAAATTACTAAATGCTGATGCAACAGAAGAAGGCTTTGTATAAATAACTTCATCTGTGACTAGACTTGTAACATTCTGACTTGTTTTGCTGCTGGGTAGTGTTGCTTTAATTGCTTTCCAAATATCAGTCGAATCATTTCGAGAATCATTAATTAGATTACAATAGTATTCTGATTTGGTTTTTTTAATTTCGCGGTGGACTTTATTTCTTAAAGACTGATATTACCTCCAATGAAAATTAACTTTACTTCCTTTGGCCTTCTTGAGGTGGTAATCACGGTCTCTCATTAACGTTGCAATCTCGGAGTTCATCCAAGGAATAGGTATCCCTCTCATTTTGCGAGTTTTAGTTGGAGCATGTTCTTCAGCAACGTCGAGGAATAGCTTATTCCAAGTCGAAACGCAGCTTTCTAAATCGCTCGTGTCATTAAAAGCAACATGCCAGGGCACATTTTTGAGGTCGTTTATGAAGGATTGGGTTCTGACTTTAATTTTACATCAACCTCCACCTCCCGCCTGGTTAGCCCAGTAGGTAAGGCGCCAGTCTATCATGCGTGAAGCCCGGGTTCGATTCCCGGTGCCGGACCTTCACTCGGGGTCTTTAAAACAACTGAGGAGAAGGTGCTGCCTTTGCCCTAACATCTGCAAACGGTTAGACCTTCGCGTCTTCTCGGGTAAGGATATTAAACTGTAGGCCCTTGGAATCCTATAATTTGGACTATACTAAAATTCAAAGATTTGGAGGAGCATGAAAAGGTGGTTGAATATGCAGGAACCCTGTTCTCCCGTTTTTTCACTTTATTCCCTGATTCTCCCGTTATTTCTGTTTCACTCCGTTTCATGTGGTACTACTGTTCTTCCGTTTATTAATTCCGCTGAGATTTTGGTGCAGCGTTTATTAATTTCACCGAGGTTTTGGTGCCGCGCTTATTAATTTCGCCGAGATCTTTGGTGCGGCGCTTATTAATTTCACCGAGATTTTTGTGCGGTGTTTATTAATTTCACCGAGATTTTGGTGCCGCGCTTATTAATTTCACCGAGATTTTGGTGCGGTGCTTATTAATTTCACCGAGATTATGGTGCGGCGCTTATTAATTTCACCGAGATTTTGGTGCGGCGCTTATTAAATTCACCGAGATTTTGGTGCGGCGTTTATTCATTTCACCGAGATTTTGGTGCGGCGTTTATTCATTTCACCGAGATTTTGGTGCGGCGCTTATTAACTTCACGTAAAAAGAAACTTCTGAGTAGATTGAATTGATAGACCGCAAGAGAGCGAGTAATTAGGAGATAGCGGGTTCGTGACTCATAATTCTTTCTGATTACTCAAACTTGAGAATCACTTTCCTTCATTCTTTATAACACAAAGTTGCAGCTTCTACATTGATCTTTTGATAATATTATCATACAGCATATGGCTATGGGGCGCATGCAAGCACATGCAAGACGTGTGTCCAGCGGGAATAGACAAGAACTTACCTGGGACTCGGCTCCCCTTGTGAGTCTCTGTAGCTCAGTGGGTAGAGCATCTGACCGGTAACCAGAAGGTTGCGGGTTCGATTCCTGTCAGTGACTCAAAATTTTTTCCTATCACTCAAACTTGAGAAGCACTTTCCTTCAGACCGAGTTCGCAGTGCGACGCTTACTTCAAATACGTACTTTGGAGTAGCGTCACTTATCACTAAACGGCTAAGAAAAACAACTCGACAGAAAGTTGTGAACGTAAATGCTGGTTAACCCTCACTTTACTACACAATAAATACAAATGACGAAATATAAAAGCAACAATTTACAAATGCCAATGTCAATTTTGTTGTCATTGGTGCAGATCGCGAACTGTTTGTTTATTCATTTGTCAAACGTTTTCATACATTTGTAACTCTTTATATTACATACTGAAACAAGGATAATTAATTATTTACATGTACTTGAGTTACCGCCGCGGTGTTTATTCGACATGCAGCGGCGCTTAGTCGGACCGTGGTCATTTACGGTAACTTTGCAGTCGTTTCTTATAGACCTGTTTAAAGATATACTGCAAATTAAAGTGAATTTGTTCCTGTTGTTTTTCTTGCAGTTGCCTTGTTGCCGGCTAACTATTTAATTAAAACGCTGTTATCGTCTTCGTTGGAGGTTTAATCCCTCTTAAGACTGTGCATTGTTTAGTTGTAAAGTGCGACTTCAAGCGAAGCGTCTGTGATGCGCAAACAAACCTCAAGGGAGAAAATCGAAAAGCAAATTATATTGCTGTACAAAGTCATGCAAGTTTATTAAAACCAATTGAAAAAGCGCAGGGTTAAACACAATTCAACACTTTTTCTTTGTTGACGGTTTCTTCCCGACGACCGAGAAAAGCAGCAAAACTTTATACTGTTCACGGCCGATCAGAAACACTTGGAGTTCATTCAAGCGGAGGAGAGCGACAGAAACGCTTTGTCTCCCATGAAATGTTTGCATTTACACAGTATTAATTGTTCTGCCGTTGCTGCTGTTGTAGAAACACGTTCTTGCGTTGAAGTTGTTCCACGTTGGATTCTGCTCGCAGCATTTGCTAAAAAGAAAAGCCAGAAGTTTTGCCGCAAAAGAACTGCAAAGAAATTGATTGACTTGACATAGAAAACTTCTGAGGTTTGACCATTTTTATTACATGGAAAATTCAAACAACGGCAGGCTTAAGCTAGCTGTAATAAACCTCAACAAATTAATGGCATGTTTGTTTGCCAAAACTTCACACGAAGCTGTTTAGAGCTGTGGAACCAAAACTTCTCGGCGCTCTTCAAAACTATAACGGAATCGCAGTTCCGTGAAGTTTAGCAGTACGATTTCGAAAAAGTTAGTTGAACTTACTTTGTTCACCTTAACAACGCCAATCATATTTCAAAACCTAGACTGATAAAACTGTTTTGTCGTGATCATGGACCAAGGTTTTTTAAAATAATTGAAGATAGTTATAAGTTCAAGCACCTTTTGAGTCTATACTGAACAAGAAACATAAGGTTTTTTCAGTGGAAAGTTGTTCAACTGCAAAAGCCGAGCCATACACTGTAAGCGCATGGTTACAGCTATAAAACTTCAAGAGTAGCGAATTCAGGCTGTCCGTACCTCTGACACTGACAGCAATGAAAGAAAGTAAAAATGCTGACACCGAAGAAAATAATGACAGTTTTCCAGAGATCGAAAAGAAACAAAATCTAAAGAAACATCCCAAAAAAGCTATCGTTGCAAGAAGCATTTCACTGCCAGAAGGAAGCTATGGCCTTCCTCGCCTCCCATCATTTCTACCCGTCCTGGGATTCAAAGTTGACATGCAAGTCAGATCTCACCGCGTCTGTCGAAAGCAATACATGGACGGCAGACTGTTAAACTATCGAGACGAAGAAGATTACGTCCTCGATGCGTATTTAGAGGAACAGGCTGCTAGAGAGGCTAGAAGTCGAAGCTTTGGAAGTTTGTCTGCTTCGAAAATGCCGTTGAGGAATCAACGGTCAGTCTCGTTTGCTTCACCGCCTCCTCGAACTCCTTTGATTGTGAAATTCATTTCGCCAAACAATGGACACCTGCCTTCACTGAACTCTAGCACAGTACAAGACCAACGATGTAACTTTCAGAATAATAGTTTGTCTTCACGTAGAGGAGACTACAGAAAGCGTTGACGGAAATACTGACAAAGTCGCTGGCAAAACAAATGTAAACGTGGACAGGTGATTATCAGTGAGCACCAGAGTTCAGGTTAACTTGTTTTACACGCTTTTTTTGTAAGAACAACTTTATAAGAACAACAAGGCTCAGATTGGCCAAAATTTAAGAACAATTGAAGAACAAGCTGAGGCTCGGGGCTCGATTGAGCAAATTTTTTTAACTTTACAAAATATGATTCGCAATTTTGTTTTCTTTTTCTTCGTTGTAAACATGCGTACAACATACTGTATCTTCATAGGGAAATAGGGAAGCTTTTGTTAGTAAAAGCATGATCAACTGTTTTAAAATTGATATACAATGTCCAGAGTAAAGTTAGTTTTTCTATTTAAACTACACTTAGAAATAAGAACAAATTAAGAACAATTTGAGGCTCAAATCGCCACAAAAGTAACAATTTTGTATGACAGCGTTTTCAATCTTACTTTTGAATAAAGCTCGAAAGTTAAAGTGACCCCAAAAAGGAACGGTGTCGTTCCGAAATCCTAAATGGTACGCTGGGGTCTTTATTGACACTTATTATAAACGGCCCGCCGAGCCCCCCTAGCGTGGGGGGGGGGGGGGGGGGGGGGGGGGGGGGGGGGGGGGGGGGGGGGGGGGGGGGGGGGGGGGGGGGGGGGGG
>JAOBAT010059653.1:0-49320 GCA_026413305.1 Hydrozoanthus tunicans | reverse complement strand
ATGACCCACCCCTCAGTCAAGACCTGAAATATACATGACCCACCCCCATTGCAAGGTCAAAAATCTGATGACCCACCTCCCTTCTGCTCCCGCCTACCCCCCTTATACTTTTTGACCAGTCCCTTATTACAATCTTTATCCGCCTAGCAAGCCCGTTAAACTGGACCCTGTTCTAGACCAAAGTTCTGTGATACTAGACCCTATCCCAGAGTAAATAGCTTGAAAACCATACCCTTTAATTTCCAGCGGCAAATACCTCCTGTATAGACAATAAATGGGAGTACCCCCCCCCCAGGGGACTAAATGCCCTGAGGTTATTTCCTTACAATGTGCGTGTATTACAACACCTTAAGTAAGCTTAGCTTTTATTCAATTTTAACCCACTTAGAAACAACAACAATTTTTAAAAAAGGCAAGCAGTGAGGCTCGGATTACCGACAAATTAAGAGGAACGAACTTCGGCCAAATTTGCTGGTAAATCTTGCAATAAAAACGTGTAATTTAGGTTGTGTATTTGAATTGACCTCAAAATTAAATGTTTGTTTTGTTTTGCACTTTTTACAACAAATGAACACAATCTGATTTAAGACATAATACATAATGAAAAAGAAAAAATAAACACTTTGTTTGAGAGGAAAAAGAAAAAAATTGAGAATAAAAAAACGTGTTTGAGTGAATAAGTTGTTTCATGAATGTTCGTAAAGGCCAAAATTTCTAAAGCTGGCGAGTTAACAACTACTGCACTCCTTAGTCATTAATATTTGTCAGGAAAGAATTCAGATAACGATAAGTTATTCTCATAGGGAGCAAAATAGGCGCGTTAATAAGTAGCAAACAGGAAAGAACATTGATAAAGATAACAAAATCAGGAATTGAATCAAAGGAAGAAAGCGAAACGCTTGGAATTAACTTAGATTTCAGCGAAGGGAAGATGTTGGCAATCTTGCATGGCCAGGTTTTTACTGATTGTAAATTCATTTTTGATCTATTATGTGTGGCAATTTTTCTTCATAACGTTAACTCTTTAAACAAGGATTAGTCTTACGATCGTTTTGTTTTGTTTTAGTAGACTTAGGTACTCGAAAGTCGACATTTCTTTCTCTTATAAGGGTCCAGACTTGTTTCACTTCCGTAGTAAGAAAACATCGCATTAAAAAGAAGGTACTTTACGCCAGTGCATATACTAAAAGTAATATCCAAGTGTTCTAAAGTTGCATTTTCCTCTATATGATAAAAAGCAATCTGTTTCAACTTTTGTCTTTTATTGTTGTCACAGGCACACTGCACGCATACTTTGACTGCAAATCTGTGAAATAAATGACATTTCAAGGATTCAAGGATTTTACAACTTAACATCTGCGCAGGCGCGAAGGCCCATGAAAACGTTCATCAAAAACTTCAACGAAAAAAGATTCATGCCTTAATCGATTCTTTTTTTAGTTGTTCTCAAACGTTGACTAAGGCTAAGGCAGGATTACGTTGCTTTTGTAAATGATTATAGTTTCACGAATCAACTTGTGGCTTTTCCTAATTTGCTTTTTGAATGAAACCAGTCAAAGAGTGTGCACATAAATTAGGCACCCTACTGGTTAATGACTTTTTTCAATATACATGCAGCTGCCTGATCCTTCCTCGGCGACCACCGAGCTAGGCAGCTGGTAAGAAAACCAATTATTTTACAAACTATTTTTCTTCAACACTATTTCAAGAAATCAAAGCCAATAAAAATTGGGAAGAAACTTGGTTGATTTTGATAATTAATTAACCATGCATTTAGTGATTACGTGAAATTTTTTTCGTCATCGTTCAAAAAAAAAATCAAGTTTTACAAGCTGCTCCAATCTGGCGATGCTTTGAATTGTGAAGCTAAATAAAAACTTTGACGGTTTAACGTAAACAGGTAAATGTCAACGTCTTAATAGACTTTCAGTTTAATTTCCTAGCGGGGCACAAACCTTAACGAACATTTATCTTAACCAACTCTGCTCCCTGTAGTGTCCTGTACTGATTAATTGGTAGTTTTGCTGTTTCGAAGTTTTTGGAGAATTCTAAACAAAGTGACTATTAAACACTGATATAGAGTTTTACTAACAAACAAGAGTTTCAGGGCCGGTTTTAATATAAGGTCGGTTCGATGTTATAAACATGAGTTTCTAGCAAGTAGAACATGTAAATACATCTATTCTGGAAAAGAAGATGTGATGTTTGATAGCAGATGTTCATAATTCTTGTCGTTCTTGAGTTATTAAAATGTGTACTTTTTTTCTTGTTTCAATCTTTAAGTTTTTCGTGATTCGTTGGTCGTTTAATTTTATGCTTAACACGAATCCCAGCACTTCAGAAACTGAATCCACGCTATTCTTACCTACCGTGCTCTTACCGACTTCCATTATAAGTCGTGAATTATAACGCAGCTCAATCTATCCACCAGACCTGAGTTGTTCAATAGCTGGTTGAATTTAATCCCGAGTCAAAGCAACAATTCCAGTCTCTACGGTTTTTATAGAACACTATTTAGACTTTTCCATGCGAGAAACTTATCCGATTTTAAAATTACAGCTCGGTTGAGTCTCTCTGTATGATGGAAAACAAGAAAGTCTACAGGTGAAAATTTTAACCCTGGATTATTGGTAGTCGGCTCCTGAAAAACTGGACCCAGTACAATAATTAGCGAATTCGTTTGTTTTCGTCACTTAATTTTCTGCGTTATGAATGGCACTTGGCTGCAGTTAGTTGTAAATTCGATAACCCTCAGACACTAGAACCGCTTGTTGTTTCTTCTTGTATTTTTTTTTTTTTGAAAAAAAAAACCCGTTTCTTGTTACTTTGCTCCCGTTTCCTCGATAAAGCAATCACACCAAGTCGTTCGCATACTGAATTCCAAAGGAGGACTAGCTTCGAAGAAAAAAAATTTCTTTCAAGGCGTTCCATCGTATCGAAAAAATATTTTTTTTTCATTATTTCGCTGGAAAATAGCTTCAAATAAGAATAAAAAATAGGAAAACGTTACTTACGACTGAAGAAGCTGACTTTCTGCCTGACTTTCCGACGAAAACACAGCATTCTGATGGCGATTGAAAAATTTATAAGCAATTGGCTGAAAAACAAATATTTGTCCTGATAATTAGAAAACGAAACTTACCAGATGTTGATACGATATCTTAATGAAACTTAATTTAAAGTTTGTTTACATCAAATCTGTGATGGAGAGTCATTAGATTGGGAAGTTATAACAAATTAAAAATTTTTGCAGTTGTTTCGGCTTGCCGAGCATGAAATTACACATTGTCATCTTTAGCAATTGCTGAGAAGATTGGGCGCTCTCAATAAGCCATCGCTACTCCGGGTACAGCAGAAGAAACGTTTACTGCATAAATTATAATTTATGATCAATTTTTGGAATATGGTTGCATTCATTATAAGT
The DNA here is from genome assembly GCA_026413305.1 of Hydrozoanthus tunicans. Lineage (NCBI taxonomy): Eukaryota > Metazoa > Cnidaria > Anthozoa > Zoantharia > Hydrozoanthidae > Hydrozoanthus > Hydrozoanthus tunicans. The sequence goes on along the minus strand of JAOBAT010059653.1, from coordinate 45,896 downwards.
TTAAGCACATGTATTGAACAGAACAGCATTAACCGCAGTGCTGTGATTTTCGAGAGGCATTACTGTACCTTATATGCACAAGATTTAAAAAGAAAGCATTTAGTAGACTTAAGACAAACTAAACGGAATTATAATTATGAACGTCCGCTTGGATAACTTTCAACAAATTTGGAAACAAAAAAATATTAAAGCATTTTTTTATAAGAATGTTTCCTTGTAGAATCTACTTAAGTACAAAAATCTTGAAAAAGTTGGTGGTCTGTAGCATACAGCGGATAAGGTTTCGTCTATACCAATGTCCAATCATATTTAGAAATTAATCTCTCGGACATGCACGGGTGTCACTCTAAGTCATCTCTAAATAGAGTCATCAATTTTCTATCAAACTTGATAGTATATACAGTTAGGAAAAATAAGTTTAAAGCCATTAACACAGAGGTTTTTTTCTATGTCATTGCTAAATGAAAAAAAGTTTATTTAAATTAACCCCTCCAATGAAAAAAAACAATAACAAAAAAGCTTGCAAATAATTCGATTTGCAGAGAAGGGCATAAGTTGTTTGTTTGATCTATTCCTAAGTAATTACGGGAAAAAAATTATATGATAGAATGTCGAATATCCTCAAAAAGTACTTACTTAGTTGGAAACAAAACGCTGAACACCCGGTCGAGCACTTTTAGAAGTGTGTTCAACTATGAAAACCAATGCTTGATCCCGTTAAAATTTGATAAACCGACAATGTTATTGATAATTATTACTTATAAATATAAAATATAAATCGCTGTAACAGCGAGTTTGTTACATCAATTCACAGTTCAAAGTTGTTAATTTTTGTGAGTACAACTGGTATATGATTCTGCTAACGCCTTGTATGCAATTGTTTTGTTTATCAGATGCATCATTTCCATGTTTTTTTTCGGCTGAAGCCGTGTAAACGTATTTTCGATTGCAGCAATTAACCTAGAGAGTACCGCAAAGATAAGTTTCGAATCTAGCTATAATTCCTTTTTAATCAGTTCATACGAAATAATTACTTCCAAAAACAATTAGTGCTTCATAACTGTCTACGCCTTTTCGTCAATCGTCAAGGAGAGCGCCATGACGGCTTTCTCTGATTTGCAAATTTAAAGCCGTTAAACACGACTTCACATTTTCCAGCAGACTGCTGTCGCACGCGCTCCTTTTCCGTTTCATTTTCCGAAAAAATGTTTTAACTTGAACAAAACGCGATTTCTTTTTTGAATTTTTAAGTTCTGCTTTTGCTTAGTCAACCTTGCCGCTCATCATGAAGGACGACAGACTCGCTTTGACGTAGATAAAGGAACTGCGCATGCGCACCCAGGGCATCCCAACAAAAAAAAGATATGGCGTCGGAGAAGAAAAGTTTTAAGGAAACAGAGAGCAAAAACCTCCTCGTAACACATCTTTAACTGCATTTTTTATCCACCAAATGCTGTTGTTGCTGCACAAGATCTAGAAGAGTGCTTCTTTAATTTACATCACGCTGATTCTGTATTTTGTGTGCCAAAATGGAGGCGATCTATTTTCATTGTTTCTAAAAATTCGCGAAAAACCGCCTTGTGTTAAAAAAGGTTCAAGTCTTTCTTTTCAAACGTTTTTTTTTTTATTGTTTTCTTTCTTATTAAAAGGAAAACTTAATTGGACACTTTAACGAAAAAAAAATTTTAAGTGAAGTTTGCTATATTCAATTACTGTACTACGCGAGATCCTCTTTGAAACTACAAAAATCATTTCAAATTAAAAGCGAATGAAACGATTTTTTTCTCTCCGTTGAAAAGAAAAGAAAGAATTTATCAATGATCAGTGAAAGACGAACGAATAACTGTTATGTTTCTGTTAAGCAAATGTTTCGATTTCGCTCTAGCTATAGTTGTGAGATGAAACCAACTTATATCATTGGGACAAAAAATTGCAGAATTCCAAAGAGCCACTCGCGATAGATTAGACTCACGACAATTTCCGAACTTCATCCACTTTCTTTGTCTTAATTGAGTTAATTTGTGTTTAAAAAATGCCGCAAATTAGCGAAAGTTATTGTTGAGCTACGTTTGATAATTCTGTTGATATACTACAGCCTCGAACCGTGTGTATATAACAGAACACACTTTTTTCAGTTTTTTCAGGTGTTTCACGTGGAACTGACTTCAACGCTACCCTTCGAATGTTTCGAACGGCCACATTTCCGGTAGCTAAGACAATGTTTGAAAGCAACTCAAGACCAACACTACAAACAGAGCACAGCAGCAAGCGTCTCAAACCCTTTTTTTATAAACGCATGTGGGTAAAATTTGCGCGCCTTCTCTGAATGGATAGAGGAAAGTATTCGAGCTAACAATTCAAATAACAAATGTTCAAAATGTTAAGGAGATATGTGAAATCCTTGAAGTAACCTTTTACATAACAGCAACAACAACAAAAAACATGGTAGTTATTTCATCTTTCATACCTGTTTTAGATTGATAGGAAAGCGTACCTCCCAGGCTGCATCTAGATGGTTGTAACAAACACACGAACGGTACCTTTTGTACACGTATTCTTGATTTTCATCGACCTTAGCCTTCATATACTATAAAAAGCCAGTTATCTTTCGTGTCTTTAACAGATGATATAGTTCTCGAACACTCGACATGTTTAATTTCCGATTACAACTGACTGCTTAAAAATCAAACACCGAACTGTGTTTCGACCAATAAAAAGGATACAAGAATACCAATTAGAGAAAATTCTAATTTGAAATTGGTTTGACGTCACTCCGGCGATTTGCTGTATATAAGCATATTTTGTTTTTCCGCCTACGTCAGGGATACTAATAAGAATTTGTTTGTTGGTTCATTGATTTGAATGAATGGAAAAAGGAAAAACATATATAAAAATTCGTCATTTGGTTTTTTTTTCTACCAGTGCATCAAAAAAGAAGGATAACCTACAAAAGCCTGGTGCTTAAAATCACTGCAATGTAATCAACTGTTTGGAGTTCTAATTTTCTAATAGATTGTGTTCCAAAATATAGTGATAGTCATCTTTAAGTTACGTTAATTTATGTAACTTTATAAATTGTGTATGATTTTAATTTTTACATAAATTTGTGTAAATTAACATAACTTAAAGATGGTTATCATTACATTTTGGAACACATGCTATCCGTGTGATCTCGTTCGCTTAAAAAGGCGTTGGGTTGGCGCGTTGTGAAATGCGCGCGGTATTTGAAGGCATCTACCTCGTGTTTGACCGCCTGAAGAAGACTAGCAGCAAGCAGTAGCAAAATCAGCATTTTCAACGACTCACATCGTGAAACATCTGAACAAATGATAAAGTATCTTAATAGTCGATGAATAATCTCTTTCAATTTGTTGAACTCTAAACTTTTGTACTTGAGATTCCCGGTGGTAGTGGTTTCGCAAAAAACACTCAGGCTTTTTAAGTTGCGTCTTTGCGTTGCCTGCAACGCTGCGCGCAACGGGAGAATTTTTTCGTGTAGCCATACAACGTTGCGCGAAGTAGGAACTAATTCTACCCCTGCGCGCAACATTGCATGCAACGGTTTCACCGCGTGGCCACACGAAGGGTTTCGGTTGCGCGCAACGTTGCATGCAATGTTGCACCGTGTAGCCACGGCTTCAGTAGCAGTGTTCTAGAATAAACATGTTAGTTTGAAAGTCTACTTTAAATATGATATTCACGCGGGAGTACGGATGTTTATGATAAGTAATTTTCCAAACTTTAAGGTTTAAATAGCCTGAACTGATTAAGCTTTTCGTTCTTAAGCCAATTTCGTTTTCCATTCGTTTTCACATTTGTGTTTGTATGTATCAACTATGTCTGTTTAAGCAGTTACGCAGCATCCCTCAAATTGCTTATTTGGCAAGACATGAAACAGAACTGCAATGTACGCGGTATTCAGTAATGTTAACTGCTGGCACTTTGACAAAAAGACAAAACCAAATAAATTACAACAAGTACTTTATTAGTAGGATTACTAGATTGAACTTAAACTCTTTTTTATATAAGGACCTTTTTAGGAGGCTCAAGAAAATTTATTTATCATCATGATGACAACATAATGCCAATCATTCAGACAGTGTTATTAGAACATTTTGCTTTTCGGTGGACTTCATGAATAAAGTTCGCAGATAACAACTTTACATCGATTACATGTTATTTTCATTTACCAAATCGCAGTTCTTACAGATATATACAAATGTACAACACACGGTGCATGTATTCTTTATCTCGTCTAAAATCAGTAAATGATAATTTAGGAACATATATATGAACACTTGAGGCTGATACCCCGAAAATGTTCAAGAACACTCAGCCTCAGTCGAAGAACTCGACGTTCTTATAAAAAAGAGCATATAGCTTTTTAAAACTTATTTTTTTGTCTACGTACAAGAACCAACTCCTCCCTCGACGAAAATAAAAGCGTCCGACAGAAAGATTAAGCAAAACACCCGTTGATCAAAAAAGCCGACAGAGATTTTTTTTTACATTTTACAATTAATCAACATATTAAAATCCGAACACTTGATTAGTTGATAAGTTTTGGTTTTAAGTAATCACTTTCGTTTCATTTATTCAAAGTTGTGTCGTTCTTGTTATTTTTTAATATTCGGCTACTGCGATCCTCTTCAGTTTTTCCATGTTTTTTTTTTTTTTTTTTTTTTTTTTACTTTTCCTCTCTTTTTCTGTATTGTAAAGCCGGGAGCAGTAGACGCTCGTTTGAATGCGCGTGCGCTCGTATAAAATATTTTTTTTTATTAATTTGTTTACTTTCGAGGAAATCTTTAGCTTAAGACCTTTAATGTGTCTTATGGACTTAGATTATTAGTGGTTATGGAGGTGTTGACACTGTTGGTCAAGTGTTCTTTCATTTAGGTGCATCCCTAAGGCAATGCTTTACACTATACACTTTTTTACAGTACACACATACAGTTCCAACGATCGATGCGAAAATAAGTTTAACATATCTTATAAACATCGTGTTCAATAAACTGTGCTTTTGCTTCAAATATTGGCTTATCTAAAATTTAAACCCACCTGGTTAAGCCTTACAACCTTTGGGAAAAGTAAAACCAAGACTTAAAAGCTGCTACGATCCCCGTTTGATATAAATGTCTGGTTAAATAGACATTTAGGTGGATATTTTGGCGGCCTAGATCTTAAAGGGTCACTGCATGGCTTCGGCGAGGGCATCGCCCGAACACTTACCTCAAAGAGATCGATAACGCGAGCAGGCTTGTTGATTTTCCGTTCGACGTTTAAGTTTTAAGGTATACAAGATCGATAAGGCAAAACAGCTCTTTTTCCTAACTTAAAAGAAGATTTGTCAATCTAAAGCGGCGGTACAGCTCTTTGACCTTTCGAACGACAAAGCTTTTGTCACTTCCAGTTCGCAATACCAGTCAACAGTAAGCTTTGAACACGAATATATTATATTTTAATTGCAACCTGCATGGTTTATCATTTGCGCTTTTTGTTATTAGATTAAGGTGCTGTGAAGAACCAATTTGATAGGTAGGTAAACTCCATTTGAATAACAAGAACAATATTTCTGTATTCGGATATCGGTTTATCAACAACATACTGCTAAATTATAAATTTCCGCCTCTGCGATTTTTGCAACTGGAAGATACCGGTGCATGTGTTTTTTGATAGATGAAAACTGAGATGTACTTTTTATCACCCCAAACTTTGAAATTTTGAAAGGACACACCAGGTATAACGTAAAAACTTCTTTTTAATCAGCTTCTTAGCAATATAACTTCATTTGAATGAGCTAATCCCGGATATTAGTTGTCACAGGAATAAATCAATCGCCCCCTTCAGGATTGTGCGTTCTATTTATTTCAGATCTAGTGGCAGAGTTTTTTTACTTTTGAGGCAACCGTGGATGCGCCAGTGATGTTCTTTTTGTGTTTTACGTAAATAGTATTGAAAACACCCGAATTGCAATACGACAGCTTTGTAGGACTCAACTTCATTTATTCAACAAGATTACCAATCATTTCTCGCCAAGGAGACTAGTTGGTTTAATTTTTAAAAAATACAATTAAGGTAAAAAGAGTTGTTTCAACCACTCAAATGCTGTTTTAACTTTTGAAGGCGAGGAAGCAGTAAATCACAGTGTGAGGAATATATAAAGTAGGAAACAGAACTACACAATTCATTTCGCCAAAAAAATTATAGTTCCACTGGAAGTAGTAACCGACAGGAAATAAAGTTCGCACAATCTTATTTTTTTTATTTTTGAAGAAAAACAATTCTTTATAAAAAAAACTTTGCTTTTGATTTGAATAAAGTCAAAGCCCATTGAACTCTAGGTTGCTGTAAAAATTCTCAAACTTTATAACATCTTACAAGGATAAAGTAGTGCACTTCTTTATACTCACTTATACACCTTTTTTTAACAAGAACCATTCATTTGGCCAAGGCTCATTTTTTTTTATTTACTGCCGATTCGAGCCTCAAATTGTTCTTGAATCGTTCTTATTTCTATGTGTGGTTTAAATCGAACAATAAGCTAGGCCTAAAGCATTGCCTTACGTGTATTGGTAAACGAATTGCTTTGCCGCCGTATTAATTTCGGTCAATTCATCCACGCTGATTTGTTAATGGATTCGCCGAGCCATTTTGCCAAGACGATTTTGCGGTTATGTTGTCCTTTTTTCTTACCATGTTAAGTTAAAAATCGAATAAAGTTTAGAAAAAAATTAACTACGAACCCGAGCCCAGCTTTTTCTTAAATGGTCAATTCTGCCTTTGGTCAATGCTTAGACAGTTGATTTCTAAAAAAACGTGTATTTGTTTCGCTACTTTTTCTTTTTTATTCTAAATTAAACTGCGTCGCTTGTTGTTTTCGAAGTGCTTTAAATATAACGGCGGAACTAAAACCGTTTAGCACAATGTTTGATTAATGGAGGAAAAATCTTTTTTGTTACATTTTAATAGGTTTTGTCAATGCCTTACTTTCGAAATCAATTTGGAAATTACAGAACTTATATAAAAAAGTCTTAAACTAAGGACTTATAGCAATAATTGATTTGGAAATTATATTAGGACTCTAGCTCAAGTCAACGCATATTGGATTTGAATCTTAAGATATTCATATGTCGAATGCAAATATTTGAAATTGTTTTCATTACAGAAGTGTAAGCATGTATAGAAAACACCAGTTTATTTGTGTAAATACTCGTGAACTCCCTAATGAGAACTTACAGTAAAATACGTATGTTTACCTTACTACTAAAATAGCTTCTGAAAGAATTAAGAATATTTCGCTTGTTATCTTCTTTACGATTTTTGGTTGGCACGCGATGCCGACATAATCACGAATAGTTCTTGTAACTCATAAATGTCCTTTTTGCCTTGATAAACTTGAATATAAGAAAATATAAGAAAAAAATTTATCATAAAGTCTATGGTGGAGTTGATGTTCTCTGCTATGCCATTCTGTTACTAAGATATTGATTCGGATTTGCCACAATTAGATCAAATGGTAGATCTGATTGGGTGAGGCAGAAAAAACAGAGGATCCAATTGGCTATACTTTAGGGAAGTCTAATATATTGATTTTGCCCACACTCACGTTGGGGGATGGGGTGGGGGGATTGGCGAATGTGACGTTTCTATGTGACACGTCGTGGGAAAGTTCGTTATTATTCTTCAAAGACTTTTTGGAACATCTTGGAGAGAGATTTGAAATACATTTTGCCCTTTGTTCATAGGTCAGACAAAATATTCTGTACAGACTTGCTTTTGTGTTTACTTACGACTTGATAGCAGTTACTGGAGGCAGCGGTATAGCGCATCTCAGATGAAAAAAAATGTTAGAAAGCGGCGTCTTTGATAATTTTATTTAACTTTCAGCTTTTGTTATATACTTATATACTTTATTATATACTTTTTAACATTCGGTCATAAGTTATACGGTTACGGTTTCTTTTTTTATTTGACTCACAGAAGTTGGAGCGGAATCAAATCTCTATCGAAGCATTTTATGTTAAAACAGGCTTTGATGGAAACTTCATCGAAGGCATGACTTTACAACGTTTTCAGAGCACAAAAAAATCAATAAATATTTTTGACATTTCTATTGGGGGGGGGTGGTCTCGAAAGAAACTTAAAATTGACAATTTAAGGAAAAATACATATGTGAGGCTTCCCTTATAAGCATTTTATTAAATCTGATAGACTTTCCTTGGTTTTAGTTTACTAAGCAAAGCTCTGCGTAACAACTCGTGATTCACAGTGAGCAGTACCATTGCTCTGAGTGGCAGTGGTTTCTAAGCGACCCTCAGATGAAACGTTCTTGCATTCGTTTACATTCTCGTAAATGTTTACATAATCTGCTGAAATCCCGTTCATGTCCTCCTTATCGCATTTCTCTTCAAGATCAGAAAACATACTCGACGACTCGGTAGTTAGAGTTGGGACTGACACTTCTGTGTTCCTAGTGGAGCAACTATCAAATATGGGATTGATTAAGCAATGTTGATCATATGGAGAAGAATCTGAACTTAACGGGTGTAGTGTATATCGCTCAGTATCTTCTAACTGCCGACGTGGGATCAAAGGCGGTGGGTTGAAACCATTTTCGTTGGTTCCACTGGAAGGAAAGACATACTGGCTTACTGTAACTCCTCCAACTGCGGTAAGGTCTGTTGGATCGAGAGCGCGCTCGTATCTTTTCGTGGATGCATCTAAGAGGAATAAAAGCAGATTGTAATATTGACAAAATACACACACTTTATATCATATGAACTTCAGTAACTTTCGGCTGAGCCTTGGCCGTTCTAAAATTTTTAGGCGATTTCAGCCTCAAGTTGTCCTTAAAATTCTTATTTCGGATGTTTTTCCAAATGAAAAAAGCGGCACTGAAGAAATGTTGTGTTATGAACTCACATGTACATCTCAATTTTCTGATTAAAGTCTCAGCCTAGTGATTGTACTTAGCTTTGTTCTTTAAGGAGCAATGTCCTGATTCGGGAAACTAGGTTGTAGTGAGAGATAACTTGATTTCGGGTTGACTCAACCCGAAATAAAGTTTATGTCGTAGAAAGTTACATCGGACTGAATCTTATCCATCCTGAAGCTATGTTTGTTATTATTGACCTGAACAACAACATTTCATCTCTTCGCTATCATTTCTGTAAATATTAGATTTTGTTTTATTTTTTCTAAATGTTTAAAATGACTTCGAGGCGATCATGGCGAGATAGAAGCAAGGGAAATCTCGAAGTCATTTTAAACATTTAGAAAAAAAACCCCAAAATCTAATATTTACAGAAATGATAACGAAGAGGTGAAATGTTGTTGTTCAGGTCAATAATAACAAATATAACTTCGGGATGGATAAGATTCAGTCCGATTTACCACTCTACGACATAAACTTGATTTCAGGTTGGCCAACCCGAAATCAAGTTATCTCTCACTCGAACCTAGTCTCCCGAGTCAGGACATTGCTCCTTTAAGAGGGCTTTTTTGCATCTCTACGCCTAATTATTTTTAATAAAGGTACGACCCTTACTACTAGTTAGGTCACTAACCTCGTACAACCATATCTTTGTTTCTAGCCCTGTAGAACAACAAACGTTTCTTAGCTTAGAATTTAGAAAATCGTCATATATTGTGTTTATCTAGTGCGACTATGAATTTTCCAAGGTATGCAATGTGTTTATCTGTAGAAGATGACTAGTAATATGTCAAGGTATATGTGTCTTTCTATAGTAATTGCGAACAACATGTCAAGGTACATATCGTGTTTATCTACAATGACTATAGATGTATGTAGAACATATTACATAGTGGTGCGATTTCCACGAGGAGATAAACTTCATCTACTCGCGCCAACGTGCACTCTTCTCTATAGATTTGCACCGAAGTGAGCGGAAAAAAAAGAAATGGTGTCATCGATATCTACCTTCACTAATAAGGATATGAGTAGTTTAAAGTGAGCAGAATTAGCCCCTTTTTTGAGGCGCAAATGAGGCGCATGCATAAATTATCTCTTGGATGACGCAATAGCTCATGAACAAATTGAGGCGCGCATGAATTATCTCTTTTGTTTTCCAACCTTGTGAATAAAATGCGGAGCCGGTATAAAGTTTTTTGTTATGAAAAGGGTTTTATCGGTGGTTCTTCTAAAATGGCGCCAATGCATTAATTATGCAAAACAGCAACGGTTTTGATTCGTCGTGATTGGTTCGTCTGTAAAAGTATTGTTTTCAGGATGACAGCATGTCTTTATTTATATCTTTGGATAAGACGCTATGAAACTAGCAAAGCAAAGCCGTATTGTCATTTCGATTCAGCCGAGCAACAGCAAACTTTAAGAAAGGTATAACGAGCTTAGAACTTATGCAAATCCAGGAAAGAAATAAACAAATAAAAAACTTAAACCCCTATTGTTTTGTTTTTGACAGCTGTCAGCGCGATTTCGCATATTAATGAGGCTGTAAATGGTTGAGTGAGTTTTTTAAATATTTAATAAGGTCGTTGGTGAGCGTACCAGCATTTGATGATTAAACTGTAAAAGAAAAGACGAAACTACAACGTTTGATTTCAAACACATTTTATTCTACTTTTAATTAATTACACTTCTGATAAAATCATACATGTAGACTATGTGTTAGTCTATGTTAGACTATGTGTTAGACTATGTTCGACTAGCTATGTTAGTCTATGTCAGTCCTTGTTAGACTATGTTAGACTATGTTAGTCTATGTTAGACTATATGTTAGACTATGTTAGTCTATGTTAGACTATGTGTTAGACTATGTAAGTCTATGTTAGACTAGGTTAGTCCATGTTAGTCTATGTCAGACTATATGTTAGACTATGTTAGTCTATGTTAGACTATATGTTAGACTATGTGTTAGCCTATGTTAGACTATGTGTTAGACTATGTTAGTCTATGTTAGACTATGTGTTAGACTATGTAGGTTTAACAACCCAGTTACTGGACTCCGAGGGCCTACGATTTAACGTCCTTATCCGAGAAGACGCGAAGGTCTAACCGTTTGCAGATGTTAGAGCAAAGGCAGCACCTTCTTTTCAGTTTTTTTAAGACCCTGAGTGATGGCCGGTATCGGGAATCGAACCCGGGCCTCCCGCACGATAGAATGGCACCTTATCAACTGGGCTAACCTGGCCTTACCAGGTTGGTAGAGGATTTAAAGATAGGGACAATAATAGTGTGCTGGTTAGTTAATGGACAGAGATAAATAAGCAGTAGTTTTTTAACCCATTCAAAAAAAATCAAAATTGCTCCAACAAATTAAATACAATCTTGTTAACTAAACCGAGAATCAGTAGACTTTTGCACGGCAGATATACGGCTAGCAAAAAAATTATTGCTTGTAAAAACAACCTGCAAAATTTATGTTGCTTAGTACCAAGATTCTTTATCGAGTTTCTTCCACAAAATCAGTTTTACGAATTTTATTTGAACAAGTTTCTTTGTCTAAAAGCTATACACGTCCAGAAAGTTTGTGATGGAGAAATATCAGTTCTTCGGTTTGAGAGACTTAACTTATTTTTGGTTTCTTCGTGGATATTTTGTACTCTTTCCGCTCATGAAACAGAGTTACTCAAAACATAATCTCAGTTAGCTTTGGTATTGGAAAGAGAACTCTATACATTGAATAAAATCTAGTTATGGAATTCTTGAGCTCAAGATCAGTTTCAACAAAAAGGGTTTAAGCCTAGGAAGTTAACAAACACCTCATTTTAAATATCTAGCCAAATCCTTTTAACAGCGCCATACCTTTGTATTCTAGCCCTGAACCAAAGGCCAAGTATAAGTAGGTAAACGATCAAAAGAAGCACTGAGGGTACAAGTAGAGCGATTAGCACTGCTGTACCAAGTCCATCCTCTGTTCTCCTGACACCCTTTGAAGTAGAACCAGTAGAATTACTTGGAAAAACTGATGGGATTTGCTGTATTGAGAACAACATGGCTGTGGCATGATAAAGTTAAACAAGTAAACAAATAAGCTTGCGTTTTATAGCCGAAGTGAATTCTCTACGTTGATTATTTTCTAGTAACTGAACATATTTTAGGGCACAATTTATTGCACATTGTAAAGTTATTCAACAAATTGGAAGACCTAGAACTCTGTAAGAAAGTCCAGATATTATTTCAGTTTCCTAAGCTGGGGAGCTATTGTACTGTAGCCGTTTCATTAGCTAGGCAAATGTGTTTTGATATTTTTCTTCCTGTCCACATGTGCAGTAAAAAAGCTTGCCTACTTGCCTATCCAAGATGAATATAGTACAGATGATGTGTACATCACAGTAAAGACAATTCAGAAATCTGTAAGTCTTAAACAAAGGAACGCAATGAAGTGAGATGGGAATTCATTTCTGTTCCTTTCTTTAGTTCGACGAATGCTTTGTTTTATCCCGAATCGCGCTTGTATTTCTGAAAATCCTACTTGCCTACCCATAATACGTTGCCTACTTACTTACCTCATAAAACGTTGGTACAGATGACGTTGCCGTGGCAACTTGGCTGCTCTTTACAAGTTTGTGCGATGTATATGTTAAGGATCCGGTTGAGCGCACAGACTGGGTGCAGCAGGAGGTATGTGGGCCTTCGGCAACACCTAGTAGTTCGGTCCTCGATGTCTTTAGCTTCCGAGACGATATTCCGATTTTCGTTCTGGTCTGCCTCAATGTTCTCAGTGCCGAGAGATGAAAACTGGGCGAGCTATCTAGAGCTCCAGAATTCACAATGATCCATCTTGGAACAATGGAGGACCCTAACTCAAAAGATTTTATGGTAGTGCTAATGCTTGATTTTCTATTATACAAGGTAGCCGTATCTCCAGAGAATCCTGAACCACTTTCAGGTGTATCTTTTATTGCAGCCATACTAGACTGACCGCTCGTCTGTACAGGAAAGGATGGTTCAAGTCGCATGGTACTTGAAGTTGTAGTTGTTAAGTTAGCTCTTTGCTTAGTTAATTGTGTCAAAAAGGTGCGATATGAACCTGAAAGAAAACGCCAATGGCTCATTAGTTTTACCAAAAACGATGCGATTTGAAGCATCATAAATTCTTTCTCTAGAAACCATCCTTCAAAATTAGCTTTGTATCTTTTTACAAAGTTCAAAATGCTCGTCCAAAAATGGATTTTTCTTGTTTCTGTTAGTACAATAAGTAAATGATTCAACATGCACCAACCTACTTTTCAACCATGGCAGCAAAATTGATGTATCTGCTAGATAATAGATTTGGAATCCTCGAAGTTGATCTCTGTTTCTCTTCTCATTTATCTAGAGTTAGCTTGTCTCTATCTTGGCAGCCCCAGTTATCTTTTGTTTTGAAGTCATTAGTCTAAAACGGGTTCTGAGTTATTATGAGATTAATGAATAAATATAATTCGTAACTTTAACGAAGAAGGCGTTTTCTAAAAAGTGAAGACTTAAAAGATCAGGGCCCAGTTGTACGTAGCTTGGATAAGCTATCCGCTGGATGGAAGCTAATAGTCATCACTAACAAATAAATCTTTGTTGTACTCTTTGTTAAATTCTATTTCCCTAGTTGTTAAGTGAGTAGAAGGCTCCTAAAATAATGATTTAAATGGTATCAAACTTAACAAACTTATCAAATTTTTGTTGTTGAAAATAGGAAATAGTTATCCGGCAGATAACTTACCAAGGTTTTGTACACCCGGGCCCAGAACTTTGATAAAAACCCTCCCCCACCTCACCCCACTCGTCCCTAACATTCTTCCGTTAACTTTTGAAATCGACAATGAAATTGTATTTTAGCCATAGACTAAGCGTTTGACTGAAATATTTCTCTTATACTACTTACACAGGGAATCTCCTTGTATTTTAAACAGCAAGGGGAAGTGTTGTGAGGACATCCAGTGTTGCCGACGAGGGATGCACAATACCTCGATCTTCACTATTCGTCCTTGAAACAAGCGTAACTGCTCAGCACTTGTTTCAGTCGGGTTTTTTAGCTGCCATAGGAAACGCGGGAAAAAATAAGATGAAAAAGGTCTTGCCTTTAGCTGTATCAAGAATTAGCAGTGATGTCTCGACATTGATACGTTTATGTTAAAGCGTTGTATCATTAGATATTTTATTCATCGTTAGATATTGTAGCCCGACTTCACGCTCTTAGAGCGTCTAGTTAAGTTTTAAGAGTTTTTTTTTTTATCGTGGATGATACTTATTCAAATTATTCATTATCTTACGGAACCACGATGTTGCAACTGCTTACTGTTAGCTTTCGTAAGGCGATGTGTAGACTCTGTCTGCAGTCAACTCGTATCGTGAGACTATTGATAGAATTAAGATAAGTTGTTATTACCTGAAATTTTATTGTTGACATTGTCCAGTTGTTGTAAAAGTTAAAAACACTCAGAAAATCCCTTTTCTCTATTGTCGCCCAAGTGCCATCGCACGTCATATATTTTCCGTTTGATATGTGAATGTGACAACGAGCTTGAGTCGCAGGAATTCTAATTACTGTTTCTTTTGTTGTTAACACTTTCAGTCCACTTTTGTCTTGGAATGGAGAATTGGCACCTTAAGTACAAGGAGGGAAAAACCATCAATTTCTATCAGATGACATTTATTCACACAATCATTGACAACAGTTGCTATGATGCATGGTAAATTAGACCCGCATTAATTTTTAAAGTGAACATATCGGAATCAGGGAACTTACATTTATCAAAAAGTTACTTAGACAAGAAGAAAAATAACGTCTTTTTTTCATTAAGATAACTCTCTTGGTTGCTGAGGTATTAAGGCTTTTCAAATATGCAAATTTATTACTAAAGGTTTGACGTCAACGTCGGGAATCTATTCAAATAAATAACAAAAACAACAATTATTTAATGAAATATCAGATCAATGATCTTGAAATTTTATACTATAACCCAACACAAGCACATGTTATAGAGATAGTTGAATTGTTTCAAAATTTATCCGACTGAATATTCGACTTGGATGTCTGACAACTTTGGTATATAATTTGCATATTTGAAAAACCTTAATATCTTTTCAACTAGATAAAAGAGCCCTTTAAAGAAGTGAGCAACATTTTTTTTTCTTTTCAAAAACCTTTCTAACACTGTAAGCTCCATTATTCCGATACATACACTTTTAAAGAAAAAGAAAAAAAACAAAAAAATAACAAAGCATCAAATTAGGTCTAAAACGATAACTAGTTTAGTTTGTGCAAAAAATAAACCCACGGGCTTAAAATAGTTTGCCTGGCTATACCTAACCCTCTTTCAGATAATGACATTATAGTATGAGAGCTTCCCGTGTTTTTTTTTCTCTTTTCACACGAATTAGCATGTTCAAGCAAATACCGCTTTATTTGCTAATGTTTTAACTACTAAGTTACTACTTTCATTTTGGTTGTGGTAATCGTCGCTACAAACTCTATGTTTTAGTTGCCATCATTTTTATTATTGTTACGTTTATTACTATGATTATTGCCATTTTAAATATTATTGTTATCATTTTACTATTATTATCATTACTATAATTAGTGTTATAATCATTATGGTTATTAATTTCTTATTATTCGTTTTGTTGATGTTTTTGCTTTTTCTTTTCAAAAGACGCTTTGTCGAACCAAAACTCATAATCAACAATCTTTGAAGCGTTTTATAGTACGCCTTATGCGTGTTGAAGTGCAGCTAGTCAATTTCACCCCTAAGCCTCGTATTCAAGAAACGGGTGTGAGCATTTTTGCACGTGCAAACCGTGTTTATTTTTTATTATCATTATTATTATCATTATTATTATCACCATTATTATTATTATTATTATTATTGTTATTATTATTATTATTATTATTATTATTATTATTATTATTATTATTATTACCATTATCAATATTATAAATACCATTTCTATTGAGTTACTTATTCTTCCAGTTCGCCGCTTCTTTCACAAACTACCCCAACTTTCCCATTGAAAACCGTCAAAATTTCAAAACTCCAAAGTACCAGAACATGAATAAGTAAATATATTGACGGTTGGTACGCATGTACCTAGCCTGATCACTGTAGTTACTTTAATTACAAAACTTTCGGACCTTAAATTTTTGAACATTAAATTTCGGACATTTTTACCCATAAATTTTGGACAAACGACGACAAACATGACATGTTAAAACGTTTTTCAAATTTATCAATTATACTCAACTAGCTAG
Organism: Hydrozoanthus tunicans; assembly: GCA_026413305.1. NCBI lineage: Eukaryota > Metazoa > Cnidaria > Anthozoa > Zoantharia > Hydrozoanthidae > Hydrozoanthus > Hydrozoanthus tunicans. The sequence continues at coordinate 29,688 of JAOBAT010059653.1, read as the reverse complement.
TTTACAAACAACACTAACAAAAAAGGGCAGTATTGCTTCAGCTAAAGCACTGTATTTAAAAGTATTCGGAGTCACTCTATCTCGAACCTTGATCAAACGCTCGCGATGGGCATGTTTATGAATAAATCACTACTTTTATGAAAAGAGGTGGGTAACCTGAAGCCTAGAGTGGTAGGCTGATTGCAAACACCATAAGCGGCTTATTCTTGAGTCGACCTTCAAAATCGAGGGTCAAATCGAGGAGGAGAAGAAATAAAACCCTTCAGCCTTCGTGAATTGATTGCGGGGAAACTACGAAACGCCGAACATTGGAAGATGATGACTGTCAACCCTGAGGTTTCTGACCAAATAGAGCTTCTGACCAAATCTTGCAATATCAACTGAGTCAGTAACTAATTAAGCATGATTTTAATTTTTCAGACATTCCAATGTTCGGAAGTCATTTTTTTCGGTAGAATGATTAAAATTTCGGACCATTTTTCGTCCAAAAATTTAATCGTCCAAATATTCTTTTAACTATGAAGTATTTGCCGGGCCATATCTTAATTCACTGTACTTTTCGAAAGGAGAGCGAGCCGGTATATCAACTATCTTGTTATTCATTATTTCTTTTTCAAAAAAGGCTAAAATCGTTTTTAAATTGTGTGTAGAACAGAGTTTTAACCACGCCACCAAAAAACTTTTAAAAGCTCTAAAATCTTCAAAACATTTCATTGCATGAGAGTAATTATTTTGACAGTCAAGTTTGAATCTTCTTCCCTATAAGTAAAAATATTTTTTTCAGAATGCAACAGTACAAAACTACAATTACTTAAGAACAAAAAAGTAAGCAACAAAGTCGCGCCTTTCACAAACTACTGGTACTAGCCAGTTTCAAAGTTTCGGTTTTTTTCGCAGTGTCTCAAAATTTCACTTTCTGTGTTCTTCGAGGCTCGAATCTTTGAAGAAGCTGTATATTTCAAAAAAAATAAAAGAAAACCGCTAATTGAGGCGGCAATTGGCCGACCTTTTAATAAGAATCCTGACTTCATTCGATTCTTTACTTTGTTTCATTATTTTTTACTTTTTTTTAGCCCCTTCTTCTGATAACTATTTGTTTGTTTACTTGCAAAGTATCAAAATAAAACTTTGCATTAATCAATATATACATATAACTACACAATAACTTTAGCTTATACGTAACAAAAATCTTTTCTATATTTATTTAGATTAATTGAACAGAACTTATATACACACAAATACTCTTAAAAGATTAAATATGCCGAAAGACACATACACAGACACAATAGTTCATAAACAGAAACACTTGTAACACAACAGCTATCAACTTAATTCCTTACATATATACAACAATGCACTGGGGTGGTAAAGGGGTACCGTGAATTCTGAAATAGCGTATTTTAAAAGTACAATGGCCGGCGGAGTTTGGTGTATAATTCGATCCACGTACGTATACGACTAGGCGGCAATGTTTCACGGCCCAACATATGTGCACCATAAACACGTTTTTTTGTCACGAAGAAAGAAAATCCTTGTGGAATTCTGTTTAATAACTTAAAGTAGTTGACTTTCTAAAATTTTTTTGTCCTTTATTTTTAACTATTGAATTAATATATTGCATTGTCTAATTTCCCTTGAGTCATATATTCTACTTTTGCTTTATATTTCGAGTTAGTGAGTGCATGCATGTACTGAATAGTCCGTTCTGGTTTTCTTTGAACAAAAATTTGAATTCTGCTTCCTTTAAATCTTATAACAATTGATTTTACTTACATCGGGTTTGTTGGAGTCCACTGAATTGATGGATAAATCATACAACACGCAACACCAAAGTGAAAGACTATTAAGAAGACGATGAACGCCGCCTTACACATGTTTTGATGCTGAACTGACTTCGTGAATGATTTCTCTGCGTTTCCAGTTACTAAACCATAACGTAGGATAAGCGGGAGCGCCAAATTTCCACTGATATGTTGATAAACAATTGCTGAAATCAGTTTCGACTTGATACAAACAGGAACAAATCAAAGAAAGAATACACACTCAAAGAAAGCTAAAAAAGTGTAATTTTTAAAAACAATATTTAGAGCAATTACAGAATATGTTAGTTAAACTGAGATTGTTTCGTGGGATATTTAAGGGTGCATGGATTGCAAATGACGTTAATGCAGTGACGATTATAAGCTGTAGAATTATAAAATCTGAGTAGAAACGAAGCACTTCTTTTAGATAAAAAGTTAAGTTTTGTTAATTTTTCACTCAGTGTAATTGATTTTGTTGTACGAAAAAACGAGGCAAAATCCTTCAAATCCTTCGTTTGTTTTAGTTTTCGAAGCAGTTAAAATGTCTCTATCATAGCGAATTATCAGAGTAAAAATGATGTAAAGAACGTTTTTGAAATTTCTGAAGGTTTAAGTAGTGCTACTTGACCTATTTGATCTCTCACCATTTTGTGACGCTGTGGGTATATTAGTTCTTTTAAGTGCCTTTACACACACGTCACAACGAAGACGGGCAAAGATAGTTTCGCAGTTAATTCGGAGGCACTATAAACGTCATTCATTTACCTGCCGGCCGCAATTATTTACAAAACAGAACTGTGAAACGTTTCAGGAACGGGAAAGAATTTGTTTTAATGGAAGTTGTAAAATAAAAACAAACGGTGTTTTGATAAACTCAGTAGTTTTTAACAGAAAACAATTATACATGAACACGACAATAACTTTAAATAACGGCTTTCTTTTGATCTCAGCCATGCGTGCTTCGAAAATAATATCAAGACATCAGGTTGTGGTTGTGGTTGTGGTTCTATATGAACGCATTTTTTTATGCAGTCAAACATTGAGGACAAAATAGATAAATAGCTTTAGTATAATTCCTTTGCAATCTTACAGTTGAATTACGAAATTATTTACAATGTATGATAAAATGTTAGACTAAATCTAAAAATCTAAAATATTAACTATATATATAAAATATATTTGCAAATTGCTTAAAACCGTTAAAGAGTCGTGAGTTATAAAACTGTTCTTAAAACGGTTCGTCTTAACTGAGACTTGGGCAAAAGGAGCGTTTTTTCCTCAGGTTGTATTCGTTTGTGTTTACTGCAAGCAATTGTTTATGTAGTTTGTTCTCACTGTCAGAGACTACTTTGATAAACAGTTTGTCAGTGAGCAGCTGACGACGATCAGACAGGGAGGTTAGGACCGCTTTGTCGAGTGATTCCTTGTATGTGTGGTAAGGGAACATGATCCTCATCGATCGTATTTGAATTCCTAGCCGCGATGTTCTTAGACCGGTAGGCTGGTAAACTGTCATGAAACACAGGGCAAACATACTCTGCGATTGGACGGATGCATCTTCGGTAGAATTGGGTCAGCTCGGGGGTTCCCAAACCAGAACGCTTTAACTGGGAGAGACAGTACAGGCTTTTCCGCGATTTCTTTTTAATCTCGTTAATATGATCGTTCCATTTAAGGTTATGAGATATGGTGAAGCCGAGCACTTCAGCCTTGGGGACAACGTCAATATTCTGGTCGTTAATGACAGCAGGATCAAAAGAGACTGGCTCAGCACTGAAGCAAATCCGGAGCTCTTTGCACTTCGCTTCGTTAAGTTCAAATTTGTTCGTAGCTGCTCGCGTTGTCATGACGTCAACGGCGTTCTAAATGTTACTCTTTTGGCCTTTCCTTACGGTTTCTGATACGATTGTATCGTCAACGTACTTCCATATATCGGATCCGGGAATGTCGAGGTCGTTAATCATTATGACGAATAGCCATGGCCCGAGTTTTGTCCCTTTGGGGGACCCCTGCTGGGACCGCGCCCCACTCCGAGAAATCAAATAGCACAACTCTGATGGTGGCCCCGTTTCCATCAGTTGACTTGTTCCAAGAGTGGGTCATGTTGATTAGGGTTTCAGTTGTGCTCGAACGAGGGACGGTTCCGAACTGTCGCGGGTCAACTTGTTTGAGAACCGCTGGTTTCACAAAGCGGTCAATTATGATTCCCTCGGCTACCTTTGAAAGGATTGGTGTCAAAGAGACGGGCCGAAGATGTTTGGTTATGTCACGAACAGGGGTTTGTTTTGGGATGGGTGTGATGTCAGCTTGTTTTGCCCGATTGTTTTTGCTATACTTAAAGTCTGTCAAGCAAGAGACAGATTTATCGGAATTAGTATAGGTAATCGTTTGGGGTCATGTTAAATTGATAATTAATTATTTCATGAGTGTTTTTAACTATCTCCAAGTTTGGAAACTATTGAAAACGCAAGTGATATTATCCTAAATTTTACGAAGAACCAGGCGATTACATGTTTATTACAACGTGATCGATGGCAAAATTCTTCATTCTCCGCACGCTGTATCCCCCCCCCCCCCGATTTATCCCAAGTTTCTTCGAAAATCGCTGGAGATGTAATAAAATCTTTGTAATCTCTGAAAACAATGGGAAATCTACGGAAGAAAATTCAAATCGTTTCTAAGACATTTTTATAGCTTTTAAAAAACTTTGGGGGTTTTCGGAAACGTTCGGAAGGTCTTCGGAAATTTTCAAAAATCTTCGGAAAATGTTTCTAACGCGTTTTTGAAACTTTTTAAATGTTAAAGAAAATCTTCGGAAATTTTCGGAATTATACCAGCGACCAATTTAAGAAAAAATGCCTCAAATCAGCTCGAAGTAGTCTCAAAAATGTGTCCTGTGACAGTTGGTTGATTGAGACCTACACAAGCTACTAACGTTGAGCCCTCGGGGTCTTTCCATTCTTCCGGACAGTGACGCAACCATTGATTCCCTTGAGGTTTGCGCCTCCTCACTCCCGTTACGTAAAACATTTAATTTTTTAAGGCTTTGACAGGAAGTTGTATTCAAAATCAGTATTAGTATAAAGCAGGTTCCCTATTATTTCGCGCGTGCTCCATTCGTTTTGGGTCAAAGGCAATAAAAATGATTATTTCATAGTTGATTTGATATATTCCTATAATTCAAGAAAAAGTCTCTATACAATCAAGATCATTGAAAGTAAAAAAATTTACTTCAGATTGAAAAAACCTTGAAAATTCAGATTTTCTATTAAATGGAAACTAAATTACGAAGTGAACGACACGCCCTTGTTTTTGTTTTTCAAGACGTTTTAATTTGGTAATGCATATCGTAAAAGCGTTTATCATTATGAGAGGGGGGTCAGTGTGTAAGAGCGCTTATGCGAGGGATTGTCATTGTGTGAGGGCGCTTAAGAAGGGAGGCGTTTATGTATTTGAGAAACAGGGTATTTAATGAATCAATACAAGAAAATTGAAGCTAATAAACACTTCAAGATGCATTGAAACTTTATTGTTTTTATATTTTATTCACTTGCAAAGCATAAAGACGCTAACACGATGCTTTTAATGATGCTAGATTTTAGATTTGTTACGTCGCATGGCTTTACGTAAGGCAACCATAGTAACTACTTTTTGATATTTAGTTGGAAAAGAGGCTAGTACAAGTTGAATTTTAGGTTGTAAAATTGAGTCATAAAAGAGCTGACTGAAAGACGATCGTCTGAGTCATAAAGGAGTTGACTCAAAGATGATCGAAACCGAATGTGTATGTCATCGAAATCGAAAGCGCTTTCTATAGTGAAGATTATCGAAAAAGAAGGTACAGCGTCTCCGTGTGGACGGGCAAACACGCTCGATCAAAGCCAGGTAACGAAAATGGATATTTTTTTTATCCATTTTCGTGCTAGTGTGAACGCAAATCTTTTTATATGTTTTTTAAACGAAAACTTCGAAAACGTGTTTGTGTAGACTGCTGGGCGTTAGCGATGCACTCTTTGCCGGGTCCAGTGGCTACTGTTTCTAATAACTGAGCACGTAGAGTCCACACAGACCTTGCATTGCCTCGGCGAAGAAGGTCTTGAGGTCCAAATTGTTTAGTGCAACTACTTGGAGACTTAACCTGAATTAAAGTCGCATTTTAAGACACATTAAAAGAACTGTCAAAAGATGGAAAGAACTGATAGTTTGTGTTTTCTTAAAACTCAAACAACCATGACTCTGATATCGGGTTTTTGTTTCTCCTCGCCAAATAAATATGAAATAAGGCGGTTTAAAACTGATACTGTAACAATGAATTTTCAAACTCAAAGTTAGATATTATGTTTGGTGCTTTTGGCATTTAAACTGAGAGCGTCGCTTGACATTTATAACGCCTCATAAACTCTCCTCTTGTCTCTATACTGACCCCAGGAGAGACTAAGGAAAATCAGTTACGTGCAGGCATGCTACGATTTAAGAGTTTGTTTAGATGCAAAATTGTTTGGAATGTAAACAGGCCATAATCTTGATAATGATAAAACATTTAGTGAAATTTAAAGTCGCTAAAGGCTCACATTGTGCGCGGGAAATTTGTGCAGACCGTGAAAACGAAAGAAGCGGCCACATAAACTGAGCCCTGATCTTGTGATCCGGCAAACTCTTCAAAAATACCTCGTTGCGTGTTCAGTATGAACTGGATATGTGCTAACTGAACCAGTACTTATACATTGTAACAAGTGCCCTGAGTACCTCGTACTATACAACTTAAACTCTATAATCATTTACCCTAAGAATTACAGTGTCCTCTCTTTTTCCACCCAACCCCGAAATCGGTGATAAATATTGGGTTGGAGGCTTTTCATTAACGTTAATTGAATATTTTAAGGTCGAAGTGAAAAATGTAATCGATTTTCAGTTCAAGTTACTCGAAGGATATCGTGACAAAGTTACATTTGAATTTTTCAGAGATATTGTTTGTGTGTGTTGCGGGCCTACAGTATTGCACAGGCTTTAATATCAATCGTGAGCGTTGATGTATCGAGCCTGCGGACAGCCAAAGGGCCAAATTACAGAATTTTTGAAAGGCTTGAAGAAAACTGAAGAATGCTGCCGACGAATTATTCATTAGAATATTTTTGTAGAAGAATAATGGTCAATTTTCTTAGAAAGAAAAAGTTTTTGGACGATTATGACGTCGAGTAAACGACGGAAACACGCTTCTTAAACAAAGCTTCACGCTCAACTTGGTCAGTTTTGTTTAGGTTGATTTGTAGCACGTGATACGTAGAAAATAGAGAGCTGTTGAATAATTTTCGTTCAGTTCACTTGCTATTAGACTGTCCATCGTACCATCACGTACACGACTTTTCTTACATTGACCGATTCGGCAAATGATTGTACGTCAAAACAAGCCAGCATAAATAAACTGCTGGCACGAACTTGAGTATCACTCACATTAAGTGTGTAGTGACCAGCAAGCAATTATTTTACGAAATTTTGTTGGATCTTATAAAAGAACACAGTAAGCGTACGTGTTGTAACAGAGTCTTCGAAAGTCAAAAGATGAAACTTTAAAAAGTGGCCCTTCATTTTGCTTGTCTTGAAGAGTAGAAACGGTTGCTGTTATCCATTCTAACTTTTGAACCAGTTGTTGAAACCCCATAAAGTGACCGATCATTTTGCTCGTCTCGAAGAGCAGCTTTAGAAAATGTCAAACCTTTTATCAAACTTAGCAGAAACTGAGAAAGTCGTTTTCGTAATGGCTTTCTCTTTGAACTTGACAGGTAGGAAAAGAGTCATTAGCGGGTAACCGTTAATTCCTGAAGGCCGCAAAGCCTGCAGTTGGGTTCAGTTAGTGTTGAGTTGTACAGACCAGATTGATCGCTTATTGAGTGTGCCAATATTTTCTATTCAAATGGATAAAGTGAATATTGCGGATACATCTCCTATACATCTTACACAATCCTTAATAAAACGCAAGATTTTACGAAAATTTGTGTTTTAAATACACAAACAATTTTAACCAGGCCCGTATCCCGTAGGGGAGGGGGGTAGGAGTGGGAGTCGGACAAATCCTTCTATTTTGACCAACAAATCTCAACTTTCTTACTTCAGAGTTTGCTTCCTCAAGGGTTTGAAAGTGAAACTTCACGACAGTTCATGTTTATAAATTATATATGCGCGGGCAGAACAATCAACAGGAGCAAACATCTGACCTCCCCTTCCCCCTCGGCCTCCCCTTTGTCGTCTCCCTCCCAGCCTTTCTCGGAATACCGAATAGGCAGCTGGGACCCAAAATAACTACTAGCTAGTCGAGCGGCCATTAAGTTTAAGAAAACTATTAGGAAAGATCAAGAGAGGGTAGCAAATTTACCGAAATACCCTTAAAAAAAGCCTAATATCTCGTTTGCATTGAAGGAGTGGAAAATGGAGCTGTCCGATTCAACAGTTTGATTCCAGCCAGAGCGAGAATATCTCGCATACACAGCTGGTTCAACACCGACGGGTTGGGTTGAGTTGCTAGACTGACGTGCGTTCAGTGGTTTTGCTTGCGGTTCACAAACTGACAGTCAATTTTTTTTGTGAATTCTAAAAAGTAGTACCGCGCGCCATACTATACATGTGGCAGGTACATTTTATCGCATCACGTCAAAAGCTAAACACTGATTATTCTGCCGTATAAAATGTGTTTATATTTGCCGCGACTGTGCATAGACTTTTTTCATTTTACGACTCTTGGCTGAACGACGTGCTTCCGAGGCCGAAAGATTCATCTTCGCGACGATCAAATAGAGAATTCGCATTCATAAATCAAGCTCCAGGCCCAGACGTTTAACCATCTTTTTTCGGTCTGTTGTAAGTTAGCTTTTTTTTAAGTATTTTCGTCATTTATTTTTTAAAAGTTCATGTGTGAGAGATATGAGTGAAGGTCACTAGCTGCCCGAATATAATTTTTAAACTCCTTTTGTCAAATCAGTCAAAATGTCAGGTTTGATCATCTAAATACCGATTTAATATTTTGAAAGTTTAAAACTGACAGGAAAACACCTGGAATGGAATAAAGACGCAAATCGGATTAGGGGCTGATATATATAGACCATGGGTTTATTTCAAACAAAGAGCAAATTTAAATGAATGTCTACTAACAAGTACGGAAAACCACACAAAACCTACCTCTTGTCACCTGTGTATGTTACCAAAACTAATAGCTTTCAGATGGGTTTTAGACGTCAAGAACGCACAGAAAAAAGATGAAAGATCTTTATAGCCTCTGTAACTGGTTGATATCAAAGTAATAGTATTAAAGGAAACCGTACTCTTGAAAGTTGTTCAGCTGTCAATGTGTCAGTTACATCAGTAAATTTCTTTTTGAGCATTTTTTTCATGCACTTTTATAAGAACAAATTTGATAAAAACACTGAGGGTTTATTGATCACATTCAATCAAATAATGGGAATTGGCCAAGAGCACCGTTGATGCTAAAAAGTCACATAGTTTTTCTAAGAAAACAAGAATATAGTTGTATAATGTGACACAATTCACGGATAGTTATTGTTGTATACGTTTAATCGACAAAAAGAATAACTACAACTTATCGGAGAATAACAGAAGACTGGAAACGCTATTTATGTATCAAGTTATGAACTAAATTATAAAATGGTACAAATACACCTCCCTATATATCTGACTCCCATTAAAAACGCTCTATTTTATATTAACTGTAAATTTCAAGCTTTTCAACAGAATCTGATTTCCTGGCCAGGGCCCATTTTTCACTGCAACTAATAAGGATCACTTCTTAAGCCAAACTATTTATCAGTTTTTAAAATTTTCCAAACAGGGGGTTCATTGAACCGGTTATCGTTCATCAAGGTTTAATTTTAAAAAACGTACGGTTTTCATCTCTGTACAAGGGTCTCGCTAAGTAAAAAGATACCAGCGTGGGAAAAACTTGGTTTGAATGCGTGTCAAAACTTAATTTCAGCAAATCATTTATCTTGATCATTGTGTTACAGCTAAGCCAGTTTTTGGATTGTAATGGCCGACTGTGTGCGACGGACGGCGGAGTCGGTATCGATCGCCGAAGGCTCGGTTTGCAGTAAGCAGAGATCATCTTGTTACACCGGCGACGACGCGGTGACAAAGAGATGAAAGATCTTTTGTTCGAATACTTTGGAAACTGATAGAACATTCTGACTAGTTCTGTTGCTGTGAAAATACACTCAGAGAAACATATGTTTTCCTACTTTTACTTAGCCAAACGGAAGTTGTGACGGAATGTTAGTAATTTATTCTCTTTAATACCTCAAGGCATGAAAACACAGTTTTAGACGACAAGCGTTTTAAAATTTTGAAGGAAAACAAAGGAGGTTTTTACATTAGTGAAATGTTCGTGAGACCATGTTGCGCACCGGGACCTGGCTACATTTCGAGTTGCGGCCGGAGCAAAGAAAGGCCATTTTTCAAAAGTACCTAACAAGTGAACATCGGACCATTTACACCATGTTGAGGATAGCTACGAAATAGTAGTACACTACATCTGCAAACTCAAGATCTGTAAAAACGTAATTCAGTCAAGCATAACTCAAAACGCCAATGTTTGTACTTTAAAAACCCACTACCATTTACAGAGAAACCCCAATTTGATGACGTCATTCACCTTAATCAGTCCCAACTTCCGCCCCCACCTAGTTCATACAGTATGAAAAAATGGGTTTGTGTTGACAGAGCGGAGACATGGCTGTTTGCTAACCAGTCAGAAGCAACATGGGGCATGCAAGTACTCTCGATCAACACAAAAAGCTGATCAGTTTAGAGTGCCATAAATAAAGTTCGAGACACTGAGGATGCTTGCGGCATTTTATTGTCTTATGTTGCTCTAAAATATACATCAATTTATCGTTCTCGTATAGCCAGACATATCTGAACTAGTCTTTTCATAGTCACCATTTTTACTTTATAGTCTAATTTATATTAACTGCTTAATCCTGTATCATTTTAACCAACTGTTATGTGGCGCCATAGTAAGGCGCCTATTGTTTAAAGTTGTTATCACTATGTTATTGAACTATGATACTGATGACGATAAAAGCATAAATATCAAATGATTAGATTGATTGTTGTGTTGATAATTGATAACAACAATGAGGATGATGTAGATGATAGTAATTGATGATGAAATAATAGCGGTATAACTATAAAATATTCGCCATGGACTTTAGAATTAGTCAGATCAGAACTGGGGTTAGTTTGAAAGCAATTAAGTGGACAGTTTCTATGTGAAATAACGCAAAGATATGAGGACGCCGATAGCGCAACTGTCTTGAATCAAGTGAGGTAGCTAGATGGCACCAGGAGGTTTCTCAAATTTTATACCTCTCTGGCTTGAGTTTCTTAGAAAAGAATTGTAGGACTTGGATATAGCAGATCTTCCCGCTCCCCGACAACTCGCCTGCTTGCATCCCCGATCGACCCCGACTGTCGGTACGGCCCTGCGAATGGTGTACTGGGTTCGTGCTCCCACTTCTACAACGCCGAATCGGTTGTAAATTTTCATTGGTAAAATTTGATCCCGAGCATCGTACCTAATTATTCTTTGGGGTTAGGGGAGGGGGATGGGTAAGGAGCGGGAAGACTGAGATAAGCGAACCAACAGCACGCCAGAACTCAATTGGCCAGGGGGTAGGGGAGGGAGATGGGTAAGTAGTTGCAACTTTGGGGACTGAGATAAGTGATACAACAGCACGTAAGAGGGATTGGCCAGGGGGGATTGGTAAGTAGCCAGTTTGGGGACTGAGAGCAGTGAACCAACAGCACCTCAGAACTCAATTAGCTAGCTACTCGAATGGGAAAACGCAAAGATGAGTATTGACCACTTACATAAATCATAGTTATAGTACTGAGAAATAAAACTCGTTGTTGTGTGTGCAAGGACTTTCTGCGTGGTTTGCCGCCAGTCTACCGTGCGCGCGGGAGGCCCTACAATAACTGTAGAGAAGATGCTACAGTTGGTCTAACTTTGTGAGCGCTTTGCGTCTTTTGGAGGAGGATTTTAAACTGTGACCGTCGGCCCGGGGTGGCAGACTGCTTGCCTTAAGCCAAAAATCTGAAAGAGAAATAAAGTCTTTTGAATTAGGCAGTCGTATCGCTTTAGCTCTTCACTTTCAGTACTGGTAAATGCTTTAGTTTAGCTCAAAAATGCTCAAAGCGTGAAAGGGATCCTAGCGTCAGTTATCAACATCTAAATTATCCTTACGTAACACATACAAACTATAAAACATTTTGATTGAAAATAAATGAGAATTGATCAAACAAAGCGCCCTACTGAAGGTGAAAGTTAAATTCTCCCAAACCTTTTTCCAATGAAACTGACTATCGTATGGGTTCTACTTGGGAGCGGGTTAACCAATAGAGTGACTGCTTAATACAACTCATGCAGAGTTGCAATGTGTTGCGTGTAGTACGTTTGTAGAATTTAAAATTTTCTGCACTACTTTTGTCTTGCTCTTGGTTTTTTCATCACTAAGTGCTTCTTATCTTTGTCAGTTGATTTTTATCAGTTATCAATTATCTCGTAAATCTACTTTCTGCTCTCCTTTCAGTCCCAGATTTCCTTCAGGCGGCTCTTTTCATGCCATGCACAATAAGTCAAGAGCGTTTCAAGTCGCAGGCTTTTTAAGGAAATCAAGTTGACTGATAAATTTTTTCTAAAGTCTTTTTGCAATTCGACTTTGTACGACTCTTGATTTTCTTTGATTAGCATAAGAATATGCATCTCATGCCTTCTGGTTTTCAAAAGTCGGTTCGGCAATTCTAACAAGCTACCTGGACTATCTCAGCCTGTGCCAGTTTGCTCTTTTAGTCTGCTAAACTTGTTTTTTTTCAGTAGGTGATCAGACAGATGCTGAAACTTCGAAACCCTTTTTTATGTTTCACTTTTAACGTTGTTTAGTCTTTTATTTAATTTTCTATTTATCGCTTTCAGTTGCAAAATCATGTTTTAAATCTATATTCATAAGATGAGTGTGCTTGTTAAGCTAATGTTCTTCTCTGTATAGTGCGAAATACTGTACAATACATTATGCATTCAAGAGCAACACTTATCCTAGGGTTCCGTTGAAGTGAATGCATCAGTTAGCACCTAACCTGCCGAGTGAGTCGTTTCGTCTAAGTGAAGCGAAAATTCGCCACTCCTACACACTGAAGCTCTATTATTAGACGCGATGTTTGAGACGTCATGCAAAAGCGAAATGTTGAATCTAAGACTGACAAAGCAAACGCCGATTCATCATTTAATATAAATATGTCTGATATGTAAATCGCTAAATATGGGAATGAGTACAATATGCTAACATGATTCATCAAAGAAAAATAAATGACGTTTGGAAAAACACTCAAAACTAACTTTATTCGTTAGAAGAACTAGTTTTGGCCAATTTCTGAAAAGAAATTAAAAGGCACACACGAAAGAAAAACGAAATCTGTCATAACTAACTCAACCAATGAAGAATTTCAGTTGTTGACACATTGTCATGCATGTTTGGATCCATATAACAAGCCGAGGCAGGGTGTTTTTTGAAAAAGTAAATTAAACTTGCTGGATGTTGGCAATGAACTCAAAAGTAAACAGTGACTCTTTATTTGGCTTGGGGTCGCTGAGGCCATACTGAATAGGATAAACGTGCTCGTTTATGTGCATTTACTCTATTGAACCCTAATCAACAAGCTCAGTATTTAACAGTAGTGGGAAAAAGATTTATTATTAAGACTATCAAATCATTTGGTTTTTGCTTTTTGCTCAGTCAAACGACACAATCATGCAACGTTTAACCTTCTAATAGCTTGAATGCTAATTAAGTCGAATATGAAGTTTTGTTTGACCTAAAGTAAACAGCTATATAGTCCTAAGGTGACAACTGAAAATTATTTCCCAAGTCAAAACATTTTTAAAATCCTTTGTGTATAGTATATAGGCAAGTAAAAAACAACATTTTACTTGGTCCCTCAAATTATTTATTGCTTTTGACTTAGCTTTAGACTTGAAGCAAAGAACGAAATTTCAATTTATGTCAAGAGCAATGGAATCACCTAACGTGTTGACATGAATAAACATTGTAGGAGGAAACAAGTCTCTAATAGCACAAAGTTCCAATAAATATGATTACATTGGCCTCGGAGTGAAACAGCCACGCTACCAAATATGCCCCGATCTCTCTCCCGTTTAGCCGGTCTGTTTTGTAAGTGTTGCGTGTATAGGTCGTTATTCAATTCTTGAGCTATTTTTCTGTTTTTCAATCAATATTTTGATAAATAAAATTTTCTGTGTTCTTGATTCTTAAATTACTGAGCACGAATTAAAGAAATGAAAGAATCCATCATCGTGCACTCTTTCGTTATGTAACGCAGGGGATTTGAGCTGTATCTAAGTAGTTCTTATTTATCATGACAGAATAATAATAATGCTATTTCACCGCTAGCAACCCCGCTTGCCCAAGCACGCTGCAGTAGCATGAAAATGCACAAAAACTTGGCTTGTTTTAAAACCCCAAGCGGTATGGTTCTGATCAGTTAGTAACCGAGTTATTTTTGGAACAAACCTGACCTCGTTACCATGGTCGTAAGAGACTCGTCAAATGAATTTTACATCTTCCGCGTTTTCGTGGACACATACAAGAAAACCTATTTTGGATGGGAACTACGCCAGAAATTTTAAAACATTAAAATCACCCGCTTATAGCTTGTTAAACTATAAAATCAAATCGCAAGGAAATTCAAATATTGCCTTTTGGGGTTTCAGCCTTTTCGAAAGAAACTTCGTTTTTTCACTTTTGGGTTCTGCTAAAATATTTCTTTTGCTATCAATGCGTGATTATCATTTGCCATAAAGATTCCATTAGCTACACTTTCGCTAATCATTCTTGTATTGAACGCAATTGAATGTGAAAAAATCTTTTAAGTTATAAAATGACTTCGTCCGTCAGTATGTGACTTCCATTCACATGCATCATCTTTCAAGTTTGAATCTTTGAATCCAGAAACTGTCCTTCCTTCCAACTTTGAATTACCTGTTTCTATCGCCAATAAGGGATTTCAGGAAATTAAGTACAACAGTTCGGCAAAGAACAAAACAAAACGAATGAAATCGAGTTAAGTTTTGTTTTTCTAGCGCATTCCTTCTTTACGATAATCGTATTATTTACTGCCGCCGAGAACAAGCCACTTATTGGTGAATTGAGCATACTTAATATATCTATTATGCCAAGCCTCTAATTCTAAGATAATTTTACAATGTGCAAGCAAAACGATTTTGATCGCATGAAAGCACTGAGCGCCGGAAATAGATAGTGCGATCTTCTGAATTCATGATCCAAAGGAAACATATGGGGTCAGCCGCCCTCGACAACCGCGCCCTGTTTTTAAAAAGCCTTGTTCAGTTTAAAGTTAGAGAACAAGGACTGACATACTCATGGGGGTCTATCAAATATTAAGGTGGTACTCAGTGCAGGACCAGTTACGTTTCAGCTGCTCGTTCAATTTTTTTTTCACAAATCAAATCATAGTATAAAGATCATGAAAAAATTTGGTAAAGGCCAAACATTGTTATATTGTCAGTAAAAGACAATAAGGTTTTGAGCTTTAACAAATTGATACTTTGAACTTTATTCTCCTTGAATCTCGATAATCAGGTAAAATTTGAGGCAATTTTCTGTAACAACTAACCACAGTCAGGCCAACCTTTTCCGTTTAAAATTAAAGACATTTCCGTGAGATGGATAACCTATCAGTTCGGCCACCAACCCAAGCTGACTGGTTTGTTCAACGCTTCGTTCCCTGATCCACGTCAGAACTTATCTTTGGGGTAGTCGCGCACAGCGGTAAAATCTTTTGCCAATTCCTCGAGGTTGTGTCACTGATCACCCAAACTAAATGCGGGTCACAAAAACATGTTTTCTGTTTTGTTTAAGCTGACACTAAACTGGTGGATTCTGTTCTTATCTACTTTCGTCTATGTACCAGCTCTATATATCTTTTTCTCCTCCTCAGTTTTCGCTGTACGTAGTCTTATGCACAAACATTAAGACATGGGTCGATTGTACATTCAGTCTTGTACCAGCACCGGAGATGGAAAACTATTTTTTTAGTTGACGAGTCAATCGTATTCATTCACTGTCAAAAGAGGTTCTTTAAAAAACTGATTTTAAGAATGTAACGGCATCGGAATAAGACTTTGCGTGCAGGGTGGGAGACGTCGTTTAAACAGACACATAACATTCGTCGTTGTACGCAAGACGACATTTCAGTTGCAAAGCATTATGTTTTGTAGTTCGAGCACGAACTTAGCTACATTTCCATTTACAAAGATGTCACAATTGAGTCCCAAAAAATTGAAGCTTTAAAATACAAGACAAAATCCGGAAGTTTTGACAAGTTGTGCCTCATAGCTGTCGTGACTCACGTCACGGGTTTCCAGTATTTCTTACATACTATTGAATCAACTGTTGATATGAAACGGGTGCAGAGAAAATCCTTTCGATTATTTGTACCAGTCGCGTACGTACCCCCATCAAACCCTCGAAACATCCGGGCCCGTAAGCATCCCAGCATGCCTTTGGGAGTTTGCTCAGTGTGCGGGCGTGGTTGCAGTTGTTCTAAGCGCTGTAAGCAAAATTTGAACGGCCATTTTAGATGTCGAAGAAAAGTTCTGAAGGGCTTTCGATCTTATTCATGGCGGCTTCGTAGGAGTGTTTAGAGACGTTTCTAGCGACTTTGCTACCAAGAAATATCATCAAACTATAAGTTGCAACAAAAGTGTCGTTTCAAAGCGCTCGCTTGGAGGCTTTATAAGAGCTTGGCGGAAAAGAATAGGTTCTTGAAGTTTTTACAACATGGGTTGCACGATCAGTGCCGAAGACAAAGCAGCTGCCGAAAGGAGCAAAATGATCGATAAAAATCTCCGGGCAGATGGCGAAAGAGCTGCTAGAGAAGTGAAACTTCTGCTTCTAGGTAAGAACAAGGATTCCTTGGCGGTGTTCTGCCAGTAAGCGCTTATGTGATGAGAAAAACATTCGATATATTGACGTTGGGAATGTAATGTACATGCGCCAAGTTCTTGATGTTTGTTTTATGATCTTTCTCTTTTTAGAAGTTCTTTTCACTGAAATTAATTTGACAACAATACTTTGGTTTTCTGTGAAGAGACCGTGTTTTAGCGTGTATCATGTTGTATTGTGGGGTTCTGATCCCAAACCACAAACATGAAGCCGACTACGGAAGGATCATAAGTCTTTCACAACATAGCAACATTCAACCTCTATTTATATACGACTAACATTTTGTAGGTTTTACTTTGACCAAAATTTATTCATGTTAAGAAAATGATTCATGGCTCAGCCAGTGCCCTTTGCTTTCGTTTCTCTACTTAAAAAGTCCTTTCGCGTATTTACTGTTCCTTTGCCGAATTGAACTTGGAGGATATTGAGGTTTCAACTAAACTGTGTTTAGTTGTTTCCTGTGGTATCTCGTGCGAAAGAAATGTCAAAACTTGCTCTTTTTCATTTAACCTCGAATCGTAAGTAGTTTTGTGTTTTAGATGTGACTCTTTCAATTTTTTTTGATGTGGTTAAGAGAGCAATTTCTTTGTCGGTTTTCAAAGCCTAAATTATTATTATTAGTTGTTTCCTTACGAAGAACAGGTCATTTTTCCCGAGTTTCTCAGTAATCGATTTTCACTTGGTGAAGTTTCACGTCAAATTACCCATCAAAGGTAATTCGAATGTTTTACGAGTAAGAAAAAAAGGGTAACAATAACTGGAATTGCTATTTTTTCTGCGATTTTTGAGGCTGTTAGTTACTTTAGATCTCCGGCTTGCGACAGTTGTTTCGTTTAAAACGGACTTTCGATCTGTCTCTCTGTGTTTTCCTGTCCACTAGGAAAGGCGTATAAACCCAATCAATTCTCAAGAAATGTCGTATTTTATCTTAACGGACCACAACCCTTGCGCCTTTCGGAAGGAAGTTTAACCGTGGTTTTGTTTTGGAACACTTTACCGTAATTCATAACCTATCAGGCTTGAAACTCGCCTGTCTGTGATTTCGTTTTCTTTATAATCTGGTTTGTGGAATCAAAAGCTAGTGAAAACCGTACTTTTTGTTTTTTAGACTCTGAAACGTACTACAGAATACAGTAGATCAGTTTCAGAATCAATTCGGTCGTTCTACATCGCCCGCTTTCTTCAGTCAGCCATGTTTAATATAATTTTGCTTCGTTCGAGTGTTACGCGCAAAGTGACATGAATGGCAGCTTCTGTTTCGCCTACTGTAACATAGCCAAACGTTTTTAATAGTTTCAAGGTAATTTTTACACGTTATATTGCGGAAGTATTGATGCACGGTGTCTGAAATCGTGTGTAAATTTCGTCCTGCCTTTGTTAATTGTATTTCGAATTATTTTCTTGTTCCTTCGCATCGTTAAGCCCAGGGTTTTCAAACAACTAATAATTGTAAGATCTCGGCGAAAGTTTCCCAATTTTATTGTATAGCATCATTTTTTACATCTTTTTCCCTCGTGCTTTCTTTTAAAAAAAACCTATCCGCGGCGTTAATATTTTTTAATGCTGTAGTTGCATGTGGAAACTGTATAAGGTTCTAACAGGATTATGTATAATATAATATTATCAGGAAATAGTTTCAGTATTTCAGCTCGCTTTTAGATTTACTTACAATCCTCCTTGACAGCAAAATAACAATGTGTTCTGTGGCTTTTCGTTTGACTGTGTGTGTTTTCTATCTGCATTGTGTACAACCAAATTATGATCAGTTTACAAGCCAAATTAGATCTTCCAATTAAATTTTTGTCAATAAGAAATGTACTTGTTTTTCTTTTCTTATGTTTCCTCCTGGCCTTGATTTGACTGTTGTAGCAATAACAATTGATTATGAATTCTGTTAATACAGCTTGAGTGAAAATGATTCTGGGTTTTGTAATGACTTGAAGTTTAGACTGCCAGTTAAATTCCTCAATATAGCCATATTTAGTTTTTAATAATTTTATGTATATTTATTTTTACAACAACCAAATAATGCTTCTAGACTTTTCTTTTTTGCTCTTTTTTTTATCTCCAGTTTTTGTTTTAATTATTGTGAGATTGTCTAATTTTTTAAAAGAAAGAACAATATGTTATGATTAAAAAAGATAATTTTAGGAAGAAGAGAAAAATTTGTACTAAGGATTTTTTTTGTCAATTATGGTTTCTTTTTTAGGTAACCTTTAAAGTTATATTGTTAAAGTAATCTGAATATGTTTTATTTCTCAATTCTGGTTAACTTGATTAGGTTTTAAGTTTCTGTTTTGGTTTGTTATAAAACAAGTTCTTTCTATCTAATTTAAACTTTGTCAGTACTTGGTTCTTAGTTATGAATGTTATTTATTTTGAAAGTCTATAAAAGCACACAATAATTGATTTAGCCTGTTTAAGTAGAAAAGTAAATCTTGGTGTAAAAAATTTCAATTGTTGTTAAGTGCAGATCTTTTTCTTGCTCCATAAAGTGAATAGTTATAATTTTTCTTCTTTGCTGAAACAGCAACCTAGTTTTGATGATGGCATGAAAACCCTTTGTATTGTTGTTTATTTTTTCTCAGAAAGTGTTTTATCTTTTTTTTCATAAAAACTTTGTTTTACTTGATTTACACATGTTTCTAACAAGCAACTTGTTCTGTCACATAGTATGGGAAAGCAATCAAGTCAGTAAAAATTGTAGTGTTTTTCAAGCTCATAGTTCTCAGCATGAATGTCTGCAAGAGCTATCTTCATTTGCATTTTTCTTTTGATATATTTGAATAAAATAATGATTGTGAATGGTCAACGGGTGGATATCTTAAGAGTGGCCAGGGTGCAGTCAAAAAGTATACTCTTAACAAAATGTTTATCTTGCTTTGTAACAGCTGCTTTTCACCCGGAAATAATGTTGTGTTGTAAACATTGTTGGCTGTTTAATGCCAACAATAATTGATGGCCAGAGTTTTAACTCACTGTAATTCCTGTATACAGCAATGAACATGTTGGTGGATTTTTCCAATTGGGGTTCATACTTTCAGGGTCCGAAATTAGGAAATTTTTCAGTCTGCCCAGTCAAAAATTTTAATTGGCCCAAAACTACTCTAGCTAGCTAAACAAAACTTTAATTCACCATCCAGATTAAATATCAGAAATATTATTTTTGTGCCCTGTGTTTTTTTTTTGTTGAGAATTTCACTCTTCATCTTCAGTAGGTTATCATGTTTGATCATTAAGCTCCCATTTTGTTATTGAATTTTTTTACTGACTAGAACTGTAATGGCTCATTGACATGCACTTCTCACAACTGATCACCATCTGTTTGGACTTGTCAAGCTATGTTCAAGGAACACTGTATCTCTCACCATTAACCATGTGAACCACTAAACAAGATGTAATCATATATTAATGAAAGAATAATTTGGTGTACTGATTACTGAATATCGCCTTCATTCTTAGTAAAAGAACTGAATTATATCAAAACAGATAATGGTTAAATAACAAATTGACAATCATAACAATTTCTCATTAGTTTTTCATAAAAAGTTGACAAGAATATCTGCAACAGAGCAGGATCTCACACTGGGCTGTTCTTGTCCCCAGTTCGATCCTTGTCTGACGTATTTGATCTTTTTTTTGCTTACTAGAAACATCTTCTCCAAGGAAAGAAAGACTTTTTCAGAAATTAGTTTTTACTAGACGCGTTCACAAAAAAGATTTTTGTAGAAATTTTGACCAATAAATTGGTTTGTAGCTATTTTTACATATTTTGTTCCAGTTATGCCTCAGAAAACTTTTTTGTTACTGTTATTTTTCTTTTGCAAACCAATGGTAAATAAAAGTTTCCTTTTCTTAGTTAAACTCTTTTCTTGCCAATGGCTTGAACTATTGAAATATGACTTCCCTTTCCTTTAATTTATGGAGATAACCACACACAACCTTGCAGAATTAAAGCATGTATTGGTTACCAAGCCAGTCATGGTTGCCCATGAAGTCATTTGAAGCATTATGTGTCAGCTACTCAGACAAGAATTGCTCAAAAGTGGGCATAATTCTGATTGTGCCCATGAGCAACGGCAAGATTAGTATGGGTTCTCCTTTTCAAATGCAACAATGAAAAAGTTTAAACTCAAGACTGGTGTCATAGAGTACTGTTTGACACCATATAATTGTATCAGAAAGTCCAATTTATGCCTGCAACCTTTTCATTTACATGTTTTCTTGACTTTGATGCTGACAATAGAGAGTTTTATGCCAAAAGAACTTTTAAGAACAATGTGAATTATTGTCAGTCTTTATTGAGAGGTTTAATTGTAATATCATTTCAGGTGCTGGTGAATCAGGAAAAAGTACCATTGTGAAACAAATGAAGTAAGTTAAATTTAACACTTAATATCAATTGATCCTTGAGTGAAGTCTAAACAGATCTTTTTTTGGTGTTGTTGCAACTTCTGATTAAAGTTACCTTGTCAATGAACTCTGCCTGATAAGAATAGAACTGCCTTTTTAACTCCTGCCACAGACTGACCAGTCTTACGTTTAAATTGTGAGACCTACAGTGCTCAGTGGTTGTAGGATGCCAGATTTATTCAAATATCACTTGAAACTTGTCTGGGTTTGTCTTGGGTGATCCTAAAGCAAAACCCATCATGTACTTTCAAAAAGTGTTTTTGGTGAAGATAAAAATCAAAACTACTGTTTGCTATAGCAGGGAAGTGTCTTGGTATTTGAATAAACTATCTTTTGTAGTATGTGGTGAACAAATTATTTCTAACCAGTTTGCTTGTAATGTATGGATTGCTCTCTCTGTTGTACATACCAGGAATTCTTGCATTTAGACTCAGTGAAAGGCACAAGATCTTTGTGGCTGTAAGAGTGGTGCACTAAAGAATGCAGAATAAAACCACTTTTGGTGTTAGATGTAACTGCAACTGCTACAAATGTTTGCATAAGAACAAAGACTGACAAGAACAATATATTTTCAATTCTTGTTGGGAGCTGAATATAGTGTAATTATAATAAATAATTTGTAGCTTTACTCCCAAGTACCTGTGCATGTGCTTAGATGACAGCATTTTGTTGCTTGTTTCTTCATTACTTGCAACAGTTCTATGCAAAGGCAATGGATAAAAAGGTAGATCCAAATGTGCCTTAAGTTTGAACTGTATCATAACTTCAATTTTTATTGCTAAAACTCAGATATTTGTGAGTTATTGAAAATAATTACAGGCTCTAATTATGAGAATTTACCAGTACAACTGGGACTGATAGAGTTAATTAGCTTCAGTAACTAGTTCAAAATGTAGAGATCTATGTTTTTTAAAAAAATCAGTTTTAGTATGACAAAGATTAAGACACCTCATTGTTTTTCAAAATTTACTCCATTTACAGAATTATCCATGAAAGTGGCTACTCACCAGAGGAATGCCTTCAATACAAACAAGTTGTGTATAGTAACACGATACAGTCTATGATTGCCATCATCAGGGCACTCGGTACTCTAAAGATTGAATTCAATCATCCAGACAGAGCGGTATACATGTCTTTTGCTTCAGAGTAGGAACTTAGCATTAAATGTATTTTGTAAAAACTTAACCTAGTCCTGTATACTCATTGTGTGCAAGTGTTTATTAAATTAACTGCATCTGTTTAGTGGTTTCTACACTTACTGTATGAACCCAGTGATTGCTAATAAATTCAACAAATTTTTGTAAATATTGTTGAGTGCTGGCCTGCAAATCAGTGTGAAAAATTTCCTTCAAACTGAGGAGATGAGTAGTGTAGGATGTTTGCTTTGACACAGAATTTCACACTCTAGAGGCACTTACCCAACAACACAAGGGGATAACTTCTTCAGATAGTGTTTAACAACCCAAATGGATAAAGCATTCTGTTCCATATATTAAAGCCATATATGCCCCTCTAACACATTGTCATAACTTATTGAAAAATTTCTTTTCTGTTGATTAAACTGGGACAAACCTTTTTTAGAAAAATGTTGAATGAAAATTAATTGGGTGTTCTTAAATTTATGTGAAAACTTACAGGTAAATATACCAAGCGATAAGTCAGAGCATTTTGCATTTTTCGATTTTTCACCAAGCAACAAAGCTCCTCCTGAAATATTCAAAAATAAGTTTCAGATACATACTGTTCAATTGAGGGATTGAGCCTTAAACTTTACAAATGGTGTTCATAGTTTTCATGTGATCAATTAAGGATAATCTCATTTTAAAAATTTATGACTAAGTGAGGAGGGACTATAATTCATTAACTGACAGGGCCTGAAAGGGTTCAGAGGATAAAAATGTCACAATTATGTTTCTTTGTATTAGCTCCAACTAATTTCTTTTGTATTGGCAGATTACATAATTGCTGTGAAGTTTAAACTGATTTATAGTAAATATTTACATCTAAGGATGATGCAAGAGAACTGTTTGCCCTAGCGGGAAGCATGGAGGATGTGAAGTTTACAGCAGAGCTGGTATCGATCATGAAGAGATTATGGTCAGACTCAGGGGTCCAAGCCTGCTTCGGAAGGTCAAGAGAATATCAGTTAAATGACTCTGCAGCATAGTAAGTTTTGGTAAATATGTACAAATTTACATGCCACTCCAATATTCTTTTGTTTAAAGCAACTAGCCTTGTTCTTGGGTTAAACTTTCAAAAGAATATATTTCGCTAAACGAGGCTAGTTGAGCTGAGCAAAAGAACATTTAAACTGCTGCCATTTATGCATAGCATTTAACTTGGTGCTGCACCTGCTAGATGTAAATTTTAAAGTCTGTGTATTAATTTTGTTAGAGATATTGTTATTAATATTGTTGAAAGACTCACTAACTTTTTTCATTAATATTTAAAAGGGTTGGTTTCAAAACTGTCTTTTAAGTGATGATTTGATTGTGATTATCAAATTTTGGTCTCTTTTAGGGAGAGCTTTCTTAATGTGATAATGAACAATTTGACATAGTATGTTGAAAATTCAATTTTAGTATCTAATTTGGCATAAAAAATTACCTCCAACATTTTTTAATTTTATTTAAATTGTTTTTTTTTACCAAGGTCATCACTTAGAACAATTTAACACTAAGCCCTATGTTATCAGTCACACTGTCTGTGCAGTTAACTCTAAACCCAGCAGTATAATTCTGTTAAAGAGTTAATATTTAAAGGCTAATCACTCTAGATATAATAATAATATTGATCAAAACAAACTTACAACTCATGTATATACAATGGATAGATGTAAATAACAGAAAATATAGGTTAAAAGATATTTACATCTTTCCATCATATATAGGACTTCTTATTGCTTAAAATACTTCTAAGTATACATAGAAAATTACAGCTAGATAGAATCTTTCAGAAACTAAGAGCATATTCTAGAGCTGAGAGGCAAAAGCAGGTTGTGGTAAACTTGACATTTTTAATATTTTTAGGATTACTAAAGCAGTCACTGGGGACTTAGGGTAATATTGCAAATAAGAACTCTTGAAGTTTTTGTTCCAAGATTGACTAAATGGTATCATTTTTAGTTCTGGAAAGAACAAAGTTTGTAACCCTGCTTTGAGCAAGTCTTAAAATCAAAAGCTTCTCTTTAAAACATGGTTTTAAGCCTATCAAGTCCCATCCCCCTTTCCCTGCAATAAAATTGAAAGCAATGCCTTGCAGCATTATCTCCTATGCTTTACCCTCCCCTCCCACTGGAATAAGATTGATACTGGAACATTACGTCACTTATGTGTGTTTGTTGGTAATTATTTCCAGCTACCTAAACGCCCTTGACAGGTTAGGAAGTTCAGATTATGTGCCAACAGAGCAGGACGTTCTGAGAACAAGAGTAAAGACCACAGGAATTGTTGAAACACATTTCACCTTCAAAGATTTACACTTCAAGTGAGTGGTGAACAGTTTAATGTACAAGTTTCTGACATCAAAAATCATCATTTCTGGATGAGACAGAGTTTGATATGGAAAGTTATGTAACTCAAAGTTGCAGTATCTCTAAAGTTAATTATCTAGCAGAGTGAAAAAACCTTAAATAGACTGTTATTAGTTTTGTATTGATAACAATAATGATAATATCAAAAAAGGATGAAATAAATTTAAAAAAAGAACATAAAATAGAGAACAAATTTGAAGAAAATATTATAGAATATTTGTTTTGATCATAAAAGATGTAGTGGTAGAGTTGTTTTTAGCTAGATGATTTTACAGTCAGTTGTGAAATTCTTCAAAACTGGTTATAGAAATATTCAGGTTCCAGATGAGAGATTTTGGCAGTTTTGGAAGGAATAATTGGTGTTATTATCTTTGAATATGTTGTTAATGTGAATCAAAATATACCTTCTCTTCTAGAATGTTTGATGTTGGAGGTCAGAGATCAGAAAGAAAAAAATGGATTCACTGCTTTGAAGGAGTCACAGCGATCATATTCTGTGTTGCCCTTAGTGCTTATGACTTGGTTCTTGCAGAGGACGAGGAAATGGTATGCTTTGTTTCTCACTTGATTGATCTTGTGCAACCTTTAAAATTCTGACTGCCAAGCATGAGGCGGCCCTTTGTTTGATCCCTGGCCATATCAATATTGATTGTTATGTAGCCTTCTTTCCCACTCTGTGCACGGACAGGGGGACATTGGGCCCGGCCATTAATCTTCTGCCAAGAAGGGTGGCCAGATCAGTAAAATAAGTACATTTATTAATTCAGTGCTGGTTTTGAATTGTCAAATAACTAGCTACTTTCCAAGGCTGTTGCAGTAAATGGTTTTTCCGGTAAACAAGTAAAATGATGTTAGTCATGTGCATTATTGGTTGGTTGCTAACTAACTAACTATTTAATTAACTAACATTTGTTCTAGGGTCTTTATAAGATTTTTGTATTAGATGTGCTCTGATTGACTGTTCATATTGACCAGTGTGCACTTTGTTTGGCTATCTCAGAAAAGGTTCACAGAATAGAATAGATGAGAAACCTTAATAGCAGCTGAAAACTAAACGATTTGTTTGAAAAAAAAATTTGACTAAAAGAAAATAAAACAAGATAATTGTATAGTAAGGGTTCCTGTGTTTCCTAGAATCGGATGATGGAAAGCATGAAGCTGTTTGACTCCATTTGCAACAACAAGTGGTTCACAGATACATCCATTATCCTCTTCTTGAACAAGAAGGACCTCTTTGCTGAGAAGATTGAAAAGTCACCACTCTCAATGTGCTTCCCAGAATACACAGGTACTAAGACAAAGCTCGTTTTTTTTATCTTAAAAATTTTGATTCTCGAGTGACTTTTTTGGTTGGCCATTTATTGTACTTAATCCAACAACCTTAGAAGAGTTTCAGTGTTAGGTGTTGTAAATTTTATCTGGGCATGGGCAACTGTGATTTCTAACATTGAGTTAAATATGTGTGATGCACTAATTAACAGTGACCATAATCAACTGAAAAGGTGACATTGTTAAATATATCTTTATTGTTCTCAAGTTTCAGGGTGTTGTCATTTTGAGTGTTAGCTCATTGTCAAAGCAAAATTTTAACAGCAAAAAAAATCTAAGCATTCCCAATGTCATTGCTGTTTTAGGTTCCAACACTTATGAAGAAGCTGCTGCATACATCCAGATGCAGTTTGAGAATCTAAACAAGAGAAAAGATACAAAAGAAATCTACACACACTTCACATGTGCCACAGACACCAACAACATTCAGTTTGTGTTTGATGCTGTGACTGACGTCATAATCAAGAACAATCTTAAAGACTGTGGTCTCTTTTAATGTGCCCTAAAGGGTGTACATTGTAATCAAAGGTATTGAGTTTTATTTTTTTCTAGTGGTGCAAAAGAGAAGGGTTTTGTATTTACTTAAGTTGTTTTGGTTTTGTTTGAGGTTGTTCTTTAAATTCATGGCCCGGAGGTTAAAGACAGATTAGCTCTAACCCAAGGTTGCATTATTATGTGGATGATACTTGTGTTTCGTATGATCTGGGTGGTTTTATGTTTGAAACTCACAAAAATTTTCCTTTGTGGAGGTTATCAACCATTTTGATGATCTGTGCTTTTTCTCTCTTTAGGCCTTGCATGAACGACTATTGTACAAAACAAAAGGACAATTGGCTTCCTGATGCTCTCAGTGAACACTGTTAAGATAAAGACATAAGTCATACAGAGAAGATGTGTTTTTTATATGAAATAAATTCCGTTTAAATAAATCCCATGGAAGTAGTTGTTAAGATGGAAACTGATGATTCGATTCTCAGCTCAGGTGATTTCAAATCACTATAAACTTAAAGGCTGGCGGTTTACTTGGTTGAAACTTCCAACCAAATAAAATCACCAAAGCACTGCAGTATTGTCCCCTGCAGTGTGTTTGTCTCTGAGGAAAATCTGTAAAAAAGTGTTACTATAGCTTGAAATGTTGGGATTCTTAATTTTTGGAAAGATGTATATCATTCGTCATACATAATAATTAAAACAAAAAATCGGCTTGCTTTGCCAAATACAACTTTGTCTCGCACCACAGTTGGCCAGCCAGTTACTGCATCTGTGAGAGTAAAGAAAATATTGAAGGTTGTAAAAGGTTTATCTTTGCATAAACTAGCAAGCTTCAAACGACTTAGAAACAAAAGTGGTAATTGGTTCAAAGTCTCTTGGTAGCATTGCTGCACTAAGTTGATACTTTGTCAGGTATAAATATCTAGGCTCCCCATATATAAATCTTTGAGAAGGTGTGACAAACCTTGTGTTTGGCAAAGCTGACGAGTCTTATTGAGCTATTTATAAAATAAAGCTGTAATAGTCATTACTTAAGCGGTCATAGAATTTTTGGTTCTAAAATGAAGTGCTTGTTATTGGTGCTTTGTTTAGCATTTCTTGAAGAACCTCTTGGAAACTTAGTGAAGTTATAGCTGCAGCTAATCAGGCAGTAAATCGGATCATGGTTACAAGACGTCAGAGGAAAAAAAACAAGCTAGTCTATTTTGATTTCAAAAGAAAACAAGACTAATTATCATATTTAATTCAGAATCTTTTGTTAGACCAGTGGTAGACATTTAATGGTCAGATTGTACTTGTGCACAGTAAGGTTTTGGGGGACATCTTGAAGGAGTACTTCCTGTCAGAGTCAGCGGTCATACTGAGATACCAAAGATGTGCACTACTGATACTGTGGTACTACAACTGAAATAGATGGACTTTATTTGTTGTGATTTCTCATGAAAAGAGTAATTAGCGAAACGGATACTTATTCTTGTTTCGCTAGCTATAAAATAGTCCTTATTTATGCTCAGAATAATACAATAGGTTAGGTGTAAAGCTTCCCAATGGATAAGGACAATAAGTTTATGTTAAAAGATCCCTTGAAGGCAGTCCTGTGATTTTGCCAAAAAAAAATAAAATCTGATTTTAAGAGAATGTGCGTGAGATTCAATGGTACTGTATGTTCTCAAAGTTGGTTATTTTCGTGGGGAAATAATTTACTCTGCCAGTATACAAGTATTGTGCTCAAGAGATGGATCTGGCTTTTGATAAAAACAGTAGCGGTTGCACATACAATGCGTGCAAAAGCGGAGACGGCCAGTAAACGGCATTAAGGCCTAAATGGTCTGAAGGAACTCGGCCTGCACCGAACCCTAAGAGCAGTTTGAGCCTTCAAATGTTGTCCGCCCAGTCAATTGTTAGTGCAAGGAAAGCTGTACCATGGACCTGGACACGCTTACCTAACTAGTATATGAAACAACACTTCATGTTGTTAGATTTGGAAATAACTGGACAAGAAAAATTCCGAGGGTGGGTAGGTATGACCGTCGTATTTTTTTAGGGGTTAGAAACGACAATATCCTGGTATTTTTTAGGGTTTCAAAACGCCAAGCTATTGGACTGCTTGTAGTTGACAGCCGACCCGCTTGCTACCCGGGGAAAAATTTCATCTTTAAATTGATATTTTTAGGGTAATTTTAAAACCGAGAGGTTTTTTTAGGGTAGAAGTTTTTTATCCCTTGGTATTTTTTAGGGTATTTAGGGGACTTTTCCGACGTAGTAAACCACCCCCCCCCCCTCCCCCCGGGTGTTAAACCAAGAACACTGTATTTTTGAGGATTTAAATAGAAAAGCCAAGCTGTTGGACTGCTTGCAGTCCAGTGTCTTAGCAAACGTACGCACTGATAAGAAATTAAAACAAAACTCCTTTGGCGAACGTCCTGTTTAATACGCGCGCGCCACGTTCAGCGCAACACGAGGGGACTTAGCGCCGACCCGCTCGTCACCAAGGGAAAAATTTCAGCTTTGAACTGATATTTTTTAGGGTGAAGTTAAAAACCGAGAGGTATTTTTTAGGGTATTTTTGGGACTCTTCCGATGGTCACCCCAACCCTTCCCCCGGGGGATACACCCCTTACCGCGGTGGTAGGTATGACCATCGTATTTTTTAGGGGTTAAAAATGTCAGTCTGGAATTTTTTTACTGAGGGGCTGTTAAAAGAACTCCTGTGTTAAATCAAGAACCTGGTATTTCTTAGGGTAAAAAACGCGAAACTAATGGACTGCTTGCAGACCCGTGTTTTTGCAAAGGTACGTGAACAAAAATTAAGACAAAGGCGAACGTCCTACTACGCGCGGTGCGCGCCTATACTTACTGCATAATCACGTTCAGCGCAACACGAGATCGCGAAAGGACTTAGCGCCAACCTGCTAGCTATTTCAGCTTTCAAATGGTATTTTTAGAGCATATTTCAAACTGAGAGGAATTTTTAGGGTGAAAAATTTATGTGCCTTGGTATTTTTTAGGATATTTTGGGGACTTTTCTGACGGTCATCCCAATCCTTTTGACCCCAGAGTTCCAGACCCCCCC